>JAKZJZ010000022.1:452506-588496 GCA_022702705.1 Papilionanthe hookeriana x Papilionanthe teres
TATTTTAACTAACTTTGTGCAGATTGTCCATGTCAATCTGGGAATGAACTTGTCGTCCTTTTATAGAAATTAGAATGTCATCTTCTTCTGGACAAGTAAATCCTTTTGCAAGTTTTGCCAAGGCATCTGCTAAAGAATTGTCTCGTCTCAGAATTAAGAAGAAAGCTACATTAGGAATTTGCTACAGTAGTTTTAGATTGTAACAAAAATATTGTTGCAATCGATGTTTCAAAGTCTTGTATTTGCCCTCATTTTCATTAATGATCAATTGAGAGTCTTCGTAGATGTCAATATTTTTTATTTCCATTTGTGTTATAAATTTTAGGCCGTTTATGAGTGCTTCATATTCAGTTTCATTATTCGTGCACAATTCAATCAGATGATGGGAAAACGACATCATCGTTCTGTCTAGAGTAATGAAAATTAATCCTACCTCAGCTTTGTCTGGTATGATTGTCTGCTTGTCTTTGTCCTTTCGAGCAGATGACACTCCATCAAAGTATAATTCCCATCATTATATGTTTGCATTTTTTATTTCTAATATTTGTTCATCAGGTAAATCATCATTAAGAGGTGATCCAGTCGGATATGGGTGTGCTGCTAAGAAATCTGCCAAAATTTATCCTTTATGAGAAAGCATTTATTATTACTCATCTTGCTAATCTTCCAGAAAGTGTCAGTCGTGTCATCAAATATTGTGATGGGTTAAATCTTGAAATAAGAGTTACTTTATGAGAAAGTATTTAGTGCCTTAGCTTTTGAACTGTAAAAATCAAAGCTAAGCAATGCTTTTCAATTGCTGGATATTTTATTTCAATCGGAACCAAAAAAAGACTTAAATAATATAATGCATTTTCTTTTTCCTCGTCGTTTACTTAGGATAGTAATGCTCAAAGGAAATTGTCCAATGTCACAATGTAAAGGATTAGAGGTCTGCCTAATACAGGGGCTACTAAGACATGAGGTGTTGTTAAATATTGTTTGATGTTTTTAAAGGCACGTTGGTATTTTTCATCCCACAAGAATTCGATATCTTTTCTGGTTAGGGCAGTAAGAGGATGACACCTACCTGATAATTTGGAAATAAAATGTTGTATATACGCTAGTTTTCCTTGAAAGGATCGCAATTGAGTTAGATTTTTAGAAGGACGCATATTTAGGATGGCTTCGATTTTGAGGGGATCAATTTCGATCTCACGATGTCGAACAAAAAATCTTAAAAATTCACCGAAGTGACACCGAAAGTGTACTTTAAGGGATTCTTTTTAAACTTATATTGACGTAATCGTTCGAATGATTCTTAAATCGTACACGTGCTCGTCTTTTTGTCAATTGTTGAAAACCAAGTCGTCCACATAAAATTTGACTTAATTGTGTATGATTATGTCAAAAATCCGTATCATGGCTCTTTGGTAGGTTGCACTAACATTCCTCAATCCAAATGGCACAACTTCGACAATATATCCCTATGGGTGTCATGAAGGCTGTATTTGATTCATCTTCTGGAGGCATCTTTATTTGATTGTATCCTGATGATCCATCCATAAAGGAAAATATTGCATGTATGAAGGAAGAATTTCTTTTACCAATCCCAGAATTGATCCAAATGGCACAATTTCGACAATATACCCCTATGGGGTGTCATGAAGGCTGTATTTGATTCATCTTCTGGAGGCATCTTTATTTGATTGTATCCTGATGATCCATCCATAAAAGAAAATATTGCATGTGTGAATGCTATGTCGACCATCAATTCTGGGATTGGTAAAAGAAATTCTTCCTTCATACAGTCCTTGTTTAATTCTCTGAAGTCTACACAGACCCTGATATGGCCATTTTTCTTTTTAACCGACACTATATTAGCCAACCATATCGGATAATTTTATTCTTGTATAAAACCAGACTCAATTAATTTTTTTAACTTTGGCAAAGACTTGTTGTTCTATTTCGGCACGCATCATTCTCAGAGCTTGTTTAACAGGGATTGCAATTTGATTTATCCCAAGTTTGTGTACTGCAACTTCTAGAGCTAGCCCAGATATTTCGTCGTAAGTCACAACAAAACAGTCTTTGTATTCTTTCAACAGTTGAATTATTTAATTTTCATCCATATTGTTAAGGAATGAACTAATGAAAGTGGGTCTTGAGTTTTCATTAGTCCCTAAATTTGTCGATTTAATTTCTTCTTCCAATTATGGAGGAGCATCTTCGATTGGGAAATTAGATGTTTGTTCAGAATTAAGTTCTTCTGTGATGATTAGGCAAAATTCTGTAGGGGTTCTAGAGTGCTGTTGAACTCACTTTTGTTAAGGTCTAATTTTTCTTTAGAATAGCCTAGGGTCTAGCCATAGGACCTTACTGGTGACTATCTTAGAAGACTAGCAATGGAACCCTCACCCCATAGAAATTCAAAACACTTCCTTGCTTCACTTGGAGTTTCAAATGCTTAAAGTCTAACCTCTAAGTACTTAGGAGGATAAGACCAAGTATAAGGAAGCTTAAGAGGAGTTCTCTATAGGATGGTCAAGTCTTAGGAATGAACTTGGTTGGTCTAGGTGAGGCTCACACACTCACTCTACAATTACACTCACTCTACAATTACACTCACTACCTCATAACCCCATACCAAACTTCTTTACACTTGATCCCCTACTCTTTTGGAATCTCATGTGGGGTTTCCCCAAGGCCTTAGCCCCAGGATAGGGTTTGGCTAGTACCAGCACATGGAGGATCCAAATGGGGAATTCCTTTGGTTCGTGGCTCAAATGGGCTATCAATCTCACTCAACCCCAATTTTACAAAAAATCCCAACTTTTGACCCATTTTACCTTTAAACTACACCAAATGACCAAAATACCCTTAAATCCTAAAATTACCCCAAAATCCCAAAATTACCCAAAATTCCTAAATCCCTTTAAAAATCATTCCAAAATGTTCCTAACCGTCAAAATTACCTAAATCCACCAAAATTTCAGAAATACCACCAAAATTCAAAAAATACCCTCAAAATAGCTAAAATGACCAAAATACCCCTCCAAATTCAAAAATTCCCAAAAAAATTTCAGAATCATCCCAAATGTCTCCAAACCAATATAAACAACTTTACTTGAGCCAATCTGACCAATTTGACCTATATTAACCAAAAGCCCCAAATAATGCCCAAATCACTCCAAAAGTCCACTCAATTGACCTCAATGTCCCCATTTTAATATAAACTTAAATTCAACATGATTAATCTCATTCTAAACCAAATCCCAGTCTAATTTGACCCAATTTCAAACCCAATTCCAATCCAAACCAAAAAGCCCCAAATTTGACCAAGAGCCCAATCCCCCAAATTGAACCCCTTAGCCAAAGCAAAATCCCCAAATTTGAATTCTAAACTTCTCATGACATTCCCCTAATCCAAATTGACCAGTCAATTGATCCCAATTTAAGCCCAAACCTCACCGAAGTCCAACCAAACCTAAAATCCCCAATTTTGCCCCAAATGTGCCATATGCCCAAATTCCAACATGCCTCAATCCAAAAATATCTACCCAATTCCTATCCAAAACACTTCATGACATCCCCCTAAACCATTTTGATTAATAAATTGGGACATAACCCCACTCTAGTCTAACCCAAACCCAAGCTAAACCAAAGTCCTAAAATTGACCAAATGACCAAATCTCACCAAATCCACCTCCCAAATCAATTCAAAATTACTCTAATCCTTCTCCAAATACTTCATGACAATCATCCACTCAAAGTTGTTCAATCCATTTGATCTAATCCAAGCTCAAATCCAACCTAGCCCAACTTGAACCCAAATGAACCAAATTGAACCTATGACCGAATGTAGCCAAATTAAACCAAATGTGACCAAGCCAAGCCCACCATAACCACCAAGTTAACCTTAAAAACTGAGCTAGATCCACCTAGCCCACTCTAGGTGAGCTATGGACCAGGGGTCCCTCAAATTAGTGAATCCCCTTCCTTAAATGGGTAAACCTAAGAGAGATTTGCAATGAAACCACTTAAACTCACTACACTTTTGGCCTGATCTCTGACTCACTAGATCACTGGCCACCTCCCTTAGCCTGGCGGCTGGCCTAGTTGCAGGACCACCTAAAAAACTGAGGGCCACCTAACCAAACAAAAACCCAATTGAGCCCACCTGATGTGTCAAGCTCTGATTGCTCACTGGAGCTATTCTGCCCTTCACCTAAGCAGCTTAATGCACCTGAATTGCACCCTTGAGCTCAGCCCAATGGTCATGGCTATAAATTGAGCTCTTTACAGCTAAATGGGAGTGTTGAAACTTTCTTAAGGAAACTCTGCCAAATTGCTTCTAGAGGTTCCTCAAGACCTCCTAAGTGTAAGCCCGCCATCCTCCAGCCGTAATTCCCACTATCAAGAGCCAAATTCCCTACTATTTTCTCAGCCGAAACTAGGACAAATTCTACCACACCTCCACACTAGACAAAAGTATAATTAACTGCACCCACACCATCCCCACACTAAAAGAAGAATTTCCCCCATTAAAGCCCCATCACAGAGAAACTCTAGCATAGAATTTGATCAACACCAAAAATCGGGTCTGGTCGAACTTGGATCTAGGCATTTCACCAGGGTATGAGACTTCATCTGTAAGCTCGTTCGAACTCCCTGAAGCTTCTACAACCATCTGATTGAGGCCTCCCCTCTCAGACAAAGGTATTTAACTCTCTCCCTCTCCCAAACATATTTTGATTCTCCATCCATGTTGGGTTGATTTCAGGCCAGGTTAACCATATGGATAGGTTCGTCTGGGTCAGATGAGTCCATAGAAACAAATGATTTGGTTGAATCTAAGATGTGATCTTAAGGTTTTACCATGGATGGTTCTCTGTGCACACCAGTTGGGGACAAAGGAGGAGTGCCGTTGGATAAAGTGTGTATCAAATGAGTGGATCAGATGGTGTCAGATTAACTCTTAGTGCATAAAGCACAACCACATGGTAGCTGACTCAAAAGCGACATCGAATGGGGAGACAATGCATAGTGCTTCGATGTACCATAGGATTGCGTGGCGCCGTGCTGGATAAGTAGGAAAATATGGGATTTATGAATTATTTAATTCATCCTAAATTTAAAAATTCATAAATTGGTGTAGAAAAATAAAAAAATAAAATAAAAATACCCTCTTGCTCTATAAATAGGGAAAGAACAATGTGGAAATAGTTTCAAGTTTATTTAATGTATATTTTATTTTTAAAAATTAAATACAATATTTAGTATTTTAATTCTTCATTTGCCTGACATTTCACCATGACTTGAAATTTAAGACTTGTTCTCTCTATCACGTGGGATCTTCTCTGATTTTTCTTAGGTCAGAGGAGATCTTCATGTGGAGATCTCTATTTTTCAAGTTTATTGTGTCTATTTTGATTTAAAAATTATAAAAATTAAAATATTTATCAAAAAAATATAAGATTATTTTGGTAGGTTACCTTTGACTAGAGGACCATATGAAAAATACAATTTTGGTTTAACTCATTAAAACTCACCTTAATCTAAATCAACTCACTAAACCAAAAGAAAGTTAAATTGGGTTAACTATAAATGAAAATGGTTTGATTTTGTTTCCCACTATGGTTTAGGGTTAGAGGAACTCCCATAATAAATTTGAAATCATTTTAAGTGAATTTGATCACCTAACTTGATTTTCTAAGCTAAATAATATTTTTGCTATTAAAATAATCATAATAAATAAAATATATGTTGAAAAGTTATAAAGTTGGTTTTGAAAGTTCCTTATAACCAGGGGAATTTAATAAAAATAAAATGATAATTAAAATCAACACTTCTTTTTTGACCTAAATTTTGGATTTTAAAATAATTAAAAAATTATTAAAATAATATAAAAATCACTAAAATATCAAAATACTCCAAATTGTCACATTTGGTTCTTGATCATTTGGGGACCACAAAAATAAATTTCCTAATTTTATAAATAAAGATATTAACTTTTTTAAGGCTAAAAAATGGAATTTTCTTAATTTCTTACTAAAATAATTCTAATAATTAAAATAAAAAAATATAAATTTGTTTCTTTAGGTCCCATGACCTAAGCGAGATTTAATAAAAATATAAAACCTAATTTTCCACCTAATCGATGTTTTATATTTAATTAATACTCCAAAAATTAAAATAATTATAATAATTAAATTAAAATTTAGAAAATCATGAAATTTGGTCCAAGTGGTCCACTGGTCTAGGTGAACCTCCAGTAATTTTCTTAAGAATAAATAATTTGTTTTGATTAAGTTATTGAATTATCTTTGAAAATCCTATTTTTGCATTAAAAAAATTATATAAATTAAACTAAAATTAAAAAAATCACATTTTCTCATCTGATGTTTTATTTGAAACATGGGTAGGGTACCATAATAATTTCAAAGTCATTTGCATTGAATTTGATAAATTATGAAGTGTTAGGTTCTGAAGGGCAAAATTGTAATTTTGAAGATTTGGTCTTTAACCAATGTTTAGGTCTAACCAAAGTGGGAAATGGGTAATGAATGATCATAACTGATATGTTTGGATGATTGAAATACAAGATATAAATGGTAGAAACTCATGTCACTTTTGTCACATCAAAAGGTAAAATTGTAATATCCTTAATTATTTTATTTTGGGAGATAATCAAAGTTAAATGAGCCTTAAGGTTAGGGGCTGACTTTAGAAGTAAATAATCCACTAATTTAATACCCCTAAGTGGTGTTCAAATGATAATTTGATACTTTTATAAGAACCACAATCACATAAGTTAGCTTTTCTTAAAATTACAAATATATCCATTAAGTCCTAAGGGCATAGTAGTGAACTAGAATCAATCAAACTTAACTAATATGGATTAGAAAAGATGATAGAATTAATTGTAAACATATTTGAAACACTACAAGCCCAACCTTAAAACTCAAATCAGTTAGGCTCCTTTATTAGGTCGGTTTGTCCCTAAGAGTGTTTACTCACATAATTCATAAATAGGATATCAAGTGATAATTACCGTATTCTTAGGGATAATTGAAACACCAATATTCATAGAGCAAAAGGGAATAATAAGGATGATTCATTAAGCAATATAATGATTTTGAATGAACTTAAGAATTTTCAAGAGATTATGAGATGTTTGAGACCCGGTCCCTAGGCCCTTCTCATACTTATTTGGATATCTTGAAGGGAAATTAAACTTTTTATGGCTTGCTTGAGGAATCATCCATGCATCAAAAAAGGACCCAACAAGTTCTGATATAGGACTTAGTAGGCACATGACGAACCTATCTATAGGCTTTACTTTCTTGCAAATTATAAGTGTTTACTGCAAAAGATACTAAAGTTTCAGGTAGAGGAACGAGAAGACTCGACATGTATGCTTTTATAAGTTTATAACATTTTCTTTTCTGTACTTCCTTTAATTTTCTTACTTACAAGCTTGCATGTTAAACAACAATGTGACCTTGCATGAAAACTAAAACATTTAGGATAACCACAAAACTAAAACTAAATCCAAAATTAAAGTAAAAATAAAACAGAAAAAAATCAAATTCACCACCACAACGATCAAAATATAAGACAACTCAAAATTTAATCGCAAACAAAACAACAAAACTACAATTGCAACTAAATTAAAATGTCTCTTTGGATGATCGGCAATACCTCGAAGGAGGTAACCTACGACTGCTAACAAGATTCGCACAGTTTGAATGAAAGTACTGAATTCATTTAGTTGAATTTGGTAAATTCATATGAACTAAGTGAATCCAAAGAAAATAGTGGTGTCAGAATGAGGGAACTGTGGGATCCTAACTGGTGTTGCTATAATCAACTTAAATATTCCCCTAATAAGATATTAAGACACCTCAATGTCAAAGATTTCTAAAACATGACACTTCTCTCATCTCTTATATTTGACTCTTCCAAAACTAAACCTATTACGATAAGGAGCTTGGAGCATGCACAGTGGGCAGCACGACCATCTTCAACAACAAATTCCTTAGAATTGAAAGTCATAGGACTTTGAGATAGTCTGCTTAATGCAACATAAATCCTTAGTATATTTCTTTAGGACATTGTACCTTGTGCAATATAAACCCTAACTCGTCTTAGGTTCCGAGGTCGTCACCCGATAAGACATAAATCCTCTTATCTTCCAGGCTATTCACATGATCAATATCAAGTGAATGTAAGCCCTAAATAATAAAATTGATAGGATGAAACACTAAATAAATTATCTCAAATTGAAGCTAAACCATAGGATAGTAAGGAGGATACCAAGATTCCTCATGGATCTATGTCCTTTCCCCTAGCTTTCTCTTCTTTTGGATTCTTATAATGATTGTTCCGAAACTTGAGCCACTCACCTATTAGATTTCATATCACCACATTTCTTTCAAGATCCTACTTTTTGGAAGTCATGAAAATAATATTTCCTGATTTATATCAAGAGTTTTATTAGGTGACTTCGGTTATCTAAGAAGTAATTAATGATAAGATCTTGCACGTATAGGAAACTTAAAGACCCCAGATTAATACAAACCCTATATAATTGTTTCATATTAGATAGGGAAAGTTGTCGATCAACATAAATGGTTCACAGACCCAACGGATGTCATGAATTCTTTAGGTTATTTGACCAAACCTCACCCTTAAGCAATGTATCTATTCTTCGGATTAGATACATGGTTTATGGTGAAGTGCTAGATTATTTAAACTATATTTACATGAGATCGTTTTGATTTCATAATTTCAAAAAATAAAATTACAATGATATTTTCCCAAATTATATATATATATATATATATATATATATATATATATATATATATATATATATTAAATCTATTTTTAACCGGGTGTCGGGATATCCATTCCAGCGACCGACAATTTCCTAACTTTGTGCTGACAATTTTCAAGCGACTCCGTCGAGGAACAGTTTCTATCGTTATTGAGATAAGAAAATATTATATTCATACATCAGTAATTGGTGCGATTTTTTTAATTTGCCAAAATTTATGGACTCAGATTTATATATATATATATATATATTGATTTAGTTTGATAATGAGTCACACAATTAAACATAAGTATACATATCACTCAAGTAATACAGGGCTCTAGTGGAGTCCTGGATATTGATCCCACAGGGAGGCTTTAATTTTATGGCCTAGCACAGAAATCACTTATCGAATCACAACATAATTACAAGTAAGTTCAATTCTTAAAATAAAGACAAACAGTTATAGTTACTATTTCTACCAAAGTATGTTCTAAACTCTAACAAGTTAAACTAACACAAGACTAAATTTATAACGAAGTACAGTTGTAAGAAAGAGTCTTCCTCCTTTCCAACCATAATGTGTTGATTATTGTGACATAGATCAGTGATGCCAATATATTGTGCTAAATAGGAGCATTCCTATTCTTTACCAATTTTTTGGCATATAAAGAACACTGGCTAATTCTAAGTTTAGTCCCCAAATCTATGATTAGGCTGGGAGGATACTGGTTCTCATTCCAGAGCTCCTACTTGTTGACCTCAATTTTGGTGAGGTCTTTTGCTTCTCTCTTTAGTACTTAGGATCTAGCCTTAGGCTTTTCCTTTGACTAATCTTAGAGGACTAGAAATGGAACCCACCATTTAGAAATTCAAACTACTTCTTAACTCCCTGCAAACCCCACAAGCTTGATTGAAGACCCCTAATCACCTAGAGGGTTGAAATCAAATGTGGAGGTTTAAAGGATGAGTTCCCTATAGGACCTTTTGGCCTTAGGAATACCCTGGATGGCCTGGTCTGGTGTGGGTTGGCTTGCACATACACTACACTCTCACACACATTCCAAGTACTAAAACCACACTCTCACCCAACTTGACTTCTTGACTCATGTAGGTAATTCATATGGATGGTCCTCAACCCCTAAGCCCCTCGCTAAGAGGGTTAGGAACAACATAGTGAATGCCTCAAATGAGTCCTCTCATGGCTCATATGGGATTAATGTGGCTTCATGGCTCAACCAAAGTGATTCCATTTCACTCACACTTGATCAATCTGCATTTTCCCAAAATTTCAATTTTTTGACCCCCGGGGCTCCAGACCCACCCAACCTACCGAATACCCTTGAAATGACCCAAAATTTGCAAAGTTACATAAATTATCCAAGATCCCTCAAAATCAACCCTAAATACTTCCCACCACTCAAATTAACCATCTTTGGCAAAAAATATGAAAATTTCCAAAAATACCCCTAAACCCCCCCAAATTACCAAAATACCCTTTACCCCAAAAATCCAAAAATTCTAAAAATTCCCAGAAAATTCCAAAAAATCCCAAATATTGCCAATTTCATTTTGTTTAACTACATCATGAGCCAATTTTGATAATTTACCCCACTTTTACCAAAACCCTCAATTTGACCCATTTTTAACCCAAGTGAACCCAATATCAAACCAAACCACCCCAATTGAACTCAATTTTAGTCCAATTCAATTATAAACTTCAATTCAATATCCCTAATATCAATTTAGACCAAATCTAAGTCTAATTTGATTGACATCTGGGACCAATTTCAGTTTGAAGCCTAAAAGCCTAATTTTGGCCCATGACCTAAACCTAGCTCAAACCAAACCAACGCAACCCCAATTGGTCCAAAATCTTTTCTAAAGCCTTCATAACATCCCCATAAGCAAAAAACTAACTTGATTTGCCCATAATTTGAACCTAAACTCCACCAAAACCTAACCCAAAACCAAAATCCCTTAAATTGACCTAAGCCCAAACCTAACCCAAATAGGCCCAAATCCCAAAATTAGAGCCCAACCAAAGTTGAAAACCCTTTTTAACACTCCCATAAACATTTCCCAACATTAATTTTACACCAAATTAAACCTTAGCCCAACCTTAGCCCAAGTTAAGCCAATTTGGCCCACCTTGGCCCCTTTACCAAAAAAAGCCCAAATTCAACCCAATTCTACTCCAAATCACACCAAATTGATTCCAAACCACTCATGACACATCCCTAAACTAATTGCAACATTTATTTGGCACAATCCTTTACAAAATTTTCATCCTAAATTTACTTTAAATCCAAAAGCCCACTTCCTTAAACCACTTTAAAAGCCCATCCAAAATGATTTCAAAAGGCCCAAAATCAATCCAAAGCCTACATGACACTTTCATCTCATCATCCATTTAATTAAATCACTTACTATGTTTCAAATTTATCATTGAAATTTTCTAAGCTAAGACATGTGCCAAATTAAGCCCTAAATACCAAAAATACTTAAAATCCTTTTTCATGAAACAAGCCAACCATTTCCAAGCCAAATGTAAGCCAAATGTGAGCCATTTACAAGCCATATGAAGCCATGAGAATTTTGACACCTCACCATGTCATTTATGGAAAATGGAGGGGCCCCTTTCTTAAGCCTTCCTTAAGCTTTTTTAACCTCATCCATGATACACACTAAACCAAGTTAGCCACCTAATCCTTGATGGAGACTACACCATTTCCTCTTGGCTGACCCAAATGAATCTTTTCAGCCTAGATCCATGCCTTGGGTGGTGCACCAAGCCAAAAACCATGGGTTGACCCATTTGAACCCAAAATAACCTTCTCTCTATGCCATTTCAATCCAACTCCTTTACACATTTCCAAAGCCAATTGTTGGCACCAAACTCATGCCCTGACCTCTCTGACCCTGAGGGTGACCCATGCTTGGTCGGCCAGCCACCACAGCCGCCAGAAACCACCAGGCCGAGAGGCTTGATTTTAATTAAAAATTCAATTTGAATTAGCTGACTTGTCCCAACCTAAATGGCCATTGCAGCTATTCTTCCCTTGCCCTGAGCAGTGGATCCAAGCCATTAAACTCCCTGGGAGGCCCTCCAGCCACCTCTATTTAAACCCACTCACCTCTCGGCCAAACAAGGTGATGAGCCAGACCTTAAGGAAACTCTGCCAAAATTGCTCCAGGACCTTCTCCTAACCCAGAGTAGTTGATCCCCAGTGTTCCTTTGCCCTAAACCCCATTAACAGAGCTGAATTTCTGAGTTGAAAATCCACCCAAAAACAGGACGCTTCACTACAATGAGCCAATCTTCAAATTGATTGACTCTACACCTTCACCAGACCAAGAGGAGAAGTTCCCCAACAAAAGCCCCCTCACTAGGCTAGCCATTGCTTCCAGCCTCCAAGCTTTGTGATCGGCCTTGGTCACTTTCATACTTAAAAAATTCCCCAGAGCCAGGGACTTCATCTGGAGCTTGCTTGGACTCAATTGAAGGTGATACAACCCTCAGATTGAAGCTTCACTTCTCTGAGCAAAGGTATGAACTCACTCTTCCTTCCGAGCTTCCAGCAATTCTCCATTTTGTTTGGGTTAATTTCATGGCTTATAAACCATATGGATTTGTTCGTCTCTTCAAGAAGAATCGATAGAGTATAAGAACTCAAAAATCCATTGAGAATCGATAGAGATATTAGGGTTTGAGTGTAAACGGTCACAGGTGCACACCAGTCGTAGATGATGACCAGGAACCGTTGGATCGCGGGTGCACACCAGTCGGTCGAGATCAAGCCGGACATAGCAATGGTACGCTAACCGCGGGCCCCTGGAGCACTGCGTCAGATGGTGGCTGTGAATCATGGAGCGACGCGTGGTCTTTCGATCCAGACAAGGATGACGCGGCGCCGCGTCGGATAAGTAGGAAATTAGGGTATTTTTGAATTATTTAAATACCAAAACTTCAAAAATTCATATTATTGCATAGAAAAATCATAAAAATAAAATAAAAATACCCACTTACTCAGTGAACAGAGGAGAATAATGTGGAAAAGAAATCAAGTTAATTGGATGAGTATTTTATTTTTAATAATTTATTTATTGTTTCCAATTTTTTGATTCTCCATTTGCATAGACAATTCACCTTGGCATGAGATTATAGGGCTTTTGAAGCACCTGATCTTGTGAACATTCCCTGAATATTTCAAGGTCAGAGGCCATCTCTGTGAAGAGTTATTGATTTTTCAAGTTTATGTCACTGTTTTAGGTATTTTAATTCCAATAATTAGCATGTTGTAAAATAAATTCTAGGAAAATTTGGTGATGTTTCTTAGGACCAGGGGACCCTATGAAAAATATGTTTTGAGATATTTCATTCATGATAACCTTAATAGGCCTAAACTCCCAAAATTTAATTTGAATTAATTAAGGTTAACACACACCAAATTGACTTGAAAACAGTTCTCCATTGTTCTTTAGGGTCAAGGGAACCTTACATAAAATTTTGAAATCAATTGGACTTGATTAACCCCACCAAATGGATTGATTAAGCCTCATAAACAAAATGGAACTTTAAAAATTCATAACTCCAAAAATACTTTTGAAAAATTCACAAAAAATGGTTTTGGAGCTTCTCTGATATCAGGAGAGTTCAGAAAAATTAAAATTGGAATTTTCTAAAAAAGTTGAATTTTCACAATATTTTAATATTTTAATAATTAAAAAATAATAAAAATCTCAAAAATATTAAAAATCATAAAAATGTTAAATTTTGACTCCTAATCACTTAGGAACAAACCAAGTATTTTTCCTAAGGCCCTAGGATAAGATATTGAATTTTAAAGGCTTAATGTAATTTTTAATATTAAAAAATGAATTTTTAACCTTTTTCACTAAAATAATTCTAATAAATCAAAGAAAAATCAAAAAATTATAAAAATTGTTTCTCTGGACTCCTCGAGGTCGGAGAAATTTAAGAAAAATATAAAATCTATTTTTCAATTTTTATTTTATTTTAAAATTAATTAATACTCTAAAACTTAAAATAATTATAATAAATAAAATATAATTCAAAAAATCACAAAAATTGGTCCAAGTGGTCCTCTGGTCATTAGAAACATGTCATAATTTTCTTATTGACAGAAACTTTACCTTGGTCATGTTGTTGAATTTTCTTTGAAAACCACTTTTTTTACTAAAAATAATTATATAAATAAAATTAAATTTAGAAAAATCACATTTTCTCCTCTAATGTCTTAATTGACATGTGAGTGAGGTGACATAGAAATTTCAAATTCATTTGAGCTCAATTTAGTGCGTTATGAAATAAATAAGCCTAAAAGGGTATAAATGTAATTAAGAATTTTAACCCTTAATTAAAACTTTAGGTTTAATCAAAATGGAGGGAAAATATTTGATTTTTTTTAACTTTTTCTTGGATGATTGAAACTTAGGGAGATTAGAGGGTAGAAACCCATTAAACAATTTGAAAATATTAAAATGAAACTCTAATTAATTAAATAATTTAAATTTTGGAAAGAATATATTTAAAATTTAGATTATTAAAATAGGGATATTAATATGAGGACATTTATTCTTTAATTTAAAAATTCCTAAATAAGTCACTTCAATAATATTTAGTTCTTAATTAAAAATTAAAATAATAATTAAAATAAAATTTAAAATCTTGAAGTTAAATTAAATTAAATTAAATTAAATCAAGTCAAAGTTTAAATTAAATTAAATTAACACCTTAACAATTAAATTAAATTAAATTTAAAATATTGAAACTAAAATTAAACTAAATTGAAATTAAATTAAATTAAACTAAAATTAAAATTAAATTAAAATTAAATTAAAAGTTAAATTAAATTAAATTAAATTAAAATTAAATTAAAATTAAATTAAATTAAAATTAAATTAAAATTAAATTAAAATTAAATTAAAAATTAAATTAAATTAAATCAAATTAAATAAAATTAAATTAAATTAAAATCACTTAATAACAAACCTAGATGAAATCATTAAGAGTTAAATCAAAACATATCAATAATTTCAACACCTCTTTCTATCTAAGTAAATTTAAAATATAAACATTAATCTGAAATACTAAAATAATTGAAAGTGTAAAGATTTAAATTGAATCTAAAAATAATTTGAACACTATTTCAAACTTAAAATTATTAATTAAAACCCCATAATTAAATTAAATCACTTTAAATCAGTAACTCAAACTTTAAATTAAGAATGATTAAAATTCTCAATAAACCAACTTGTCCCTAAAGGCTTTAATTATTATAACTCTTAAATAGAGTATTAAATGAGATGTCACTTCATTCATCAGGAAATCAAATACCCAAGTTCACTGAGCAAGAGACAAAGTTTAACTAAACTCCTGGATGATTAATTCACCTGTGCAATTAAATTTACTTGGACTCAAAATAATCCCAGAAGTATTGAAAATAAGTTTAGGACTTGTCCTAAGCACTTCCTGAATATGACGGGATGTTTTAGAAGAACAATTGAATTTAATTATTCTTCGATGAAGAAAATCATCCTTAAACCAAACCAAGAACCTAGACGTCATAGGAGATGACTAGTTATAGGATTAAGAATTTGGTAGACAACCAAAACCCTTCCCTTAGCTTTACTTAGGTATCTGTTGAAATATTTAAATACCTTAACATGTGTTTTAAGTGCAGCTTGGGATGACGGGAAGACCCTCCAGACACGCTTTTATTTTATTGCAATTTACTTACATGCATTGTACTTTACTTTTCTTGCATGATAAATAAGACTGTTGCATGAAAACCAAAACCTTTAGGATAGTCCCTGAACTGAAACCAAAACTAAATTAAAAGTCATTGCAAGATATAATTCACCGCCACAACATTCCAAAATATAAAACAACTCAGAATTTAATCACAAACAGAACAACAAAACTACAATTGTAACTAAATTAAAACGTCTATTTGAATGATCAGGAATACCTCGGATGATGTAACCCACGTGTTGCTAACGGGATTTCCCACGGTCTAAATGAAAGTGTGGAACTCATTCAGTTGAGTTTAGCAAATTCATCTGGACTAAGTGAATTCGATGAAAATAACGGTGCCGGGATGACGGAACCGAGTGATCTTAATCGATTCTGTTTAAACAACTTTAAGATTTGTTTTAATTAAAATATTAAAAAAGACTTAGATTTTAAGATTCCCTCTAAACCAAAACACTTCTCCGATCTCCCGATTTATGACTTCTAAAACTAAACCTCTACAACAACAAGGAGCTTGGAGCATAGTGGGCAGCACGGCCATCGTCGTCAGTAAAACTGGAATCTACTTCAACAAAACCTTTCTTAGAATTAAATAACAAAGCCATAGGATTTCGAGGTAGTTTGCCTAGTGCAACATAAATCCTCAACTCTTCGTTAGACATTTGCATGATCATGTCATGCAAATTAAGCCCTCCGAGGTAGTCGTTTGATACGACATAAACCCTCACATCTTCGAGGCTATTTGTGTGATTATATCAGACAAATATAAGACCTAAATAAATAAAATTGGCAGGATTACAACATTAAATAAACTCTCAAATTGAAGCCAAACAATAGGATAGTTTGGGAAGTTGCCAAGATGCTTCTTGGATCCTCAGCTTCTCCTACTTCTCTTTCTTTGAATTCTTAAAATAAACTATTCCAAATTTGAGCTAATCCCTATTGAAATTTCCAAAACTCAATCCTTTGAAAACCTTAAACTTTGAAATTCTTGAAAGCAAAATCACTGATCATTATCGAGAGTTTTCTTAAATGATTCTCGTTATTTAAGATGTAATTAACTATAGGAGCTTGACCTTATAGGGAACTTTAATAACCCAGGTAATATAAACCCTGCTTAATTTCTTTGTATTAAGCAAGGGAACTTGTCGGCTTATAAAATTGGTTCGCAGACCAAATGGATGTCACAAATCTTCTAGTTTATTTAATCGAGCCCCATCTTCAAGCAGTGTGTCTATTCTTCGGGATAGATACACGATTTGTGATGCGGTACTCGTTTATATAAACTATTTGGGATGTGAGCTCGGTTTGATTTCATATATTAAAATTTTCAAATTTAAAATTATTTTCAAAATCAAATACTACTTTCTAAATTATATATATATATTTAAATTAAATTTAAAATTTAAAGTTCGCCGACAATTTCTGTAGGCGACCCCCTTTTCAAAAGACACTTAACCTAAAAATATGCCGACAATTTCTTGCGACTCCGCTGGGGACTAGTTCCTCTCTCCATTTTGATTAGATGGTGTTGACCTCATTTTTGATGAGGTCTTCTCTTCTTCTCTTTAGTACTTAGGATCTAGCCTTACGCTTTTCCTTTGACTGTCTTAGAGGACTAGAATTGGGACCCACCTTTTAGAAATTCAAACCACTTCTTAACTCCCTACAAACTCTACAAACGTGACTGTAGACCCCTAATCACCTAGAGGGTTGAAATCAAATGTGGAAGTTTAAAGGATGAGTTCCTATAAGACTCTTTGGCCTTAGAGCGCCCTACGGTGGCCTCGGTGCAGTGAAGGGGCCGACTTACACACACACTACACTTATACACTACACCTATACACTACACTTTCACACACCCATACCTAACTTGACCTCCTGACTCATGTAGGTGATTCACATGGATGGTCCTTAACCCCTAAGCCCTTGCCTAAGAGGGTTAGGAACAACATAGTGAATGCCTCAAATGGGTCCCTTCATGGCTCACATGGGCTTGACATGGCTTCATCGCTCAACCAAAATAATTTCTTTCCACTTACATCCACCCAATCTTCAATTTTCCAAATTTTCAATTTTTGACCCCCGGGACCCTACACCCGCTTAGCCTACCCAAAACCCCCGAAATTACCCAAATTTCTCAAAATTTCCAAATTATCCAAAATTCTCCAAAATCATTCCCAAACATTTCCACATCACTTAAATTGATCATCCATACCCAAAAATACCAAAAATTCCAAGAAAACCTCCCAATACCCTCCAAATACCCAAAATACCCCTCTTGACCTAAAAATCCAAAAATTCAGAAAATTCCCAGAAAATTCCAGAAAATCCCAAATATTCCCAATTTCATTTTGTCCAACTACACCATGGGCCAATTTTGTCAATTTACCCTACTTTTGTCAAAACCCCCAATTTGACCCATTTTAACCCAAAGTGAACCCAATGTTAAACCAAACCTACCCAATTGACCCCAATTTTGGTCCAATTCAATTCTAAACTTCAATTCAATATCCCAAATACCAATCTAGACCAAATCCAAGCCCAATTTGATTGACATTTGGATCCAATCTCACTTTTGGCCTTAAAGCCCAATTTGGACCCATGACCCAAACCTAACCCAAACTCACCCAATTCAATTCCAATTAACCCCAAATCTTTTCTAAATCTTCCTTAAAATTCCCACAAACAAAATACTAACATGATTTTCCCAAAATTTAGACCCAAACCCCACTCAAACTCAACCCAAAGTTAAAAGGCCCTATTTTGACCTAAACCCAAACCTAACCCAAATGAGCCCAAACCCCAAAATCAAAGCCCAACCAAGGTCAAAACCTCTTTGAAACACTCCCATAAACATTTCTCAACATTGATTTTATATCAATTTCAACCCTAGCCCAACATTAGCCCAAGTTAGCCCAATTTGACCTACATAGGCCCACTTACCAAATAATTCCAAATTCAAACCAATTCAACTCCAAATCACACCAAATTGATTCCAAGCCCTTCATAGAACATCCCTAAACCAATTATGACATTTATTTGACAAAGTTCTTCACAAAATCTTTACCCAAATGCCCATCCTAAAATCAAAAAGCCCATTTCCCTTAAACTTTCCTAAAAGCCCACTTCACCACATCCAAAGGCCCAAAATCTACCCTAAAGCCCACATGACATCTCCATTTGTCATCCACTTAATTAAAGCCATTACCTAAGTCCTAAATTCACCATCAAATTATTCCAAATCAAGTTTCATACAAATTTCCATCAAATTACCAAAAATTCTTAAAACCCATTTTCATGAAATTGACCAAACCTTTTCCCAAGCCAAAGGTGAGCCATGCAAGCCATGGACAAGCCACATGAAGCCATGGACAAGCCACATGAAGCCATGGAAGGCTTGACATGTGATCAAGCCATTAATGGCAAAAGGAGGAGCCCCTTTCCTAATCCTCCTTAACCCCTTTTTACCTTAAGCATGTCACACACTAAACCATGTTTAGCCACCTCATCATGGATAGAGACCACACCACTCTCCCTTGGCTGACCCAACCGATCCTCTCAGCCCAAAATCGAGCAATGGGGAGGTGCACCCAACCCAAACCAATGGGTTGACCAAATTAAGGCCAAAATGACCCCCTCCCCATTCCATTTTAATTCAAAGCCTTTACACATGGCAATTGCCAATTGATTGCACAAACCTCCAACCCCGACCCACTCGGACCCGAGGGTGACCCATGCCTGCCGGCCAGCCCGCCCGGATCGCCGGAAAACACCATGGCCGAGACCTTGGGAGGAGCCAAAGTTTGGAATTCCCACTTGCCGAGCCGCCCCATGCCAAATGGTCACTATGGCTGTTCTTCTCCTCACTCGCAGCAGCTGATCCCATGCCTCAACTCCCCCTGGAAGGCTCTCCAGCCTCTCCTATTTAAACCCCTCACCCTCACGGCCATGAAGAGAGTTACAAAAAACCTTGCCGAAACTCTGCCAAAATTGTTCCAGACTCCTCCCCATACACAGAGCACTTGATCCCCAGTGAGATTCCCCTGCCATTTCTTCTCTGTGAGCTCAATTTCAGAGTTGAAATTCCACCCAAAACCAGGACACTTCTCCACAGTGAGCCAATCCCCAAATTGATTGGTTCTACACCTTCACTAGACCAAGGGAAGGTGTCCACCGAAGAAAAGCCCCATCTCCGAGGCCACCCAGTTGCTCCAGCCTCCAAGCTTTGTGATCGGGCTTGGTCGAAATCACACCTAGACAATTCACCAGACCAGGAGACTTCATCTGGAGCTTGTTGGGATCCAATCGAAGGTGCAACAACTCTCAGATTGAAGCCACACTTCTCTGAGCAAAGGTATGAGCTAATTTTTCATCCCGAGCTTCTAGAGATTCTCCATTTCGAATGCTTTAATTTCAATGCATGATAGCCGTATAGATGTGTTCGTCTCTTCAAGACGAATCCATAGAGCATAAGAACATGAAAATCCATTGAGTATCGAGCGAGATCTTAGGGATTTAGTGTGGACGGCTCTCGGGTGAGGACGCTCGGGGACGATGAACGGATGCCGTCCATTCAATACACGCGCGGACGAACGGCTCAGATGGCGTCGGACCAGGAGAGGGTACGAGAACCGCGGGGCCCGGGCTGCTGACTCAGGTGGCGGCGTCGAATGGGAGCGCGACATGCGGCGTTTCGGAGATGCCGAGGATGAGTTGGCGCCGCGTGGATAAATAGAAAATGAGGGTATTTTTTTATTTATTTAATTCCCTAAACTTCAAAAATTCATAACTCTGTGTAGAAAAATCAGAAAAATAAATTAAAAATACCCTCTTGCTCGAGTGAACGAGAGGAGAATAATGTGGAAAAGAAATCATTTAATTTCACCAAGTATTTTATTTTTTATAATTTATTTACTCTCTGCATACTTTTAATTCTCCATGCATGTATACAATTCACCATGGCATGAGACCATAGGGCTTTTGAAGCCTCTGAATTTGGGAACATTCCCTGAATTTTCCAAATTCAGAGGCCATCCCTATGAAGAGTTATTGATTTTTCAAGTTCATGTTACTGTTTTGAGTATTTTAATTCCAATAAATAGCATGTTGTGAAATAAATTCTAGGAAAATTTGGTGATGTTTCTTATGACCAGAGAACCCTAGGAAAAATAGGTTTTGACTTAGTTCATTTAAAACAACCCTAATTGGCTTAAACACCCAAAATAGGAAATCAATTCTCCACTGACCTTTCGGATCAGAGGAATCCACCATAAAAGTTTGAGGTCAATTGGACTTGGTTAGCCCCACTAATTGGGTTGATGAAGCCACTTAGCCATTTTAAAATTTAAAAATTCATAACTTTTAAAATACCTTTCAAAAATTCACCAAATTGGTTTTGGAGCCTCTCTGATATCGGGGGAACCTAAGAAAATTAAAATTTCAATTTTCCAAAAAAGTTGATTTTTAATAATATTTTAATATTTTTAATAATTAAAAAATAATAAAAATCACAAAAATAATAAAATTCACCAAAATGTCACATTTTGAATTTTAATCACATAGGAACAAATCCCACATTTTTCTTAGGTCTATTTAGTGAGATATTAAATTTTAAAGCTTTAAGGTAATTTTAAAATTAAAAAAATGTATTTTCTAGCATTTTCACTAAAATAATTATAATAAATCATAGAAAAATCAGAAAGTTGCAAAATTTGCTTCTCTGATTTCTTTGATATCAGAGAGATTTTTGAAAAATATAAAATTCATTTTTCAACATTTATTTTATTTTTAAATTAATTAACACTCCAAAACTTAAAATAATTATAATAAAAATAATATAATTCAAAAAATCACCAAAATTGGTCCAAGTGATCCTCTGGTCATTAGGAATGTCCCCTAATTTTCTTAAGGACAGAAACTTTCCCTTAGTCATGTTATTAAATTTTCCTTGAAAATCTCTATTTTCTACCAAAAATAATTATATAAATAAATTAAATACAGAAAAATCACATTTTCTCCTCTCATGTCTTTATTGACATATGAGTGAAGTTACATAAAAATTTCAAGTTCATTTGAGTTCAATTTAGTGAGTTATGAAATTATTAAGCTTAAAGGGTAAAGTGGTAATTAAATTTTTTTTAACCCTTAATTAAAACTTTAGGTTTAATAAAAAATTAACAAGTAAAATATTTGATCCTAATCTGATTTGGATGATTGAAATTTAAATGATTAAAGGGTAGAAACCCATTAAGCAATTTTAAAATGATTAAACTTTAATTAAATAATGGATTAAATTTGGAAGAATAATAAAATTGGAATTATTAAAATAGGGATATTATTAGGAAGAGATTTATTCTTTAATTTAAAAATCCCTAAATTAATTATCTCATTAATATTCAATTCTTAATTAAAATGATAACTCAAATTTAAAATATTAAAAGACTTAATCATTAAACTAAAATTAAATTATTAAACTCTTTTAGAAATTTCAATTAAAATTAAAAATAAAATTAAATTAAAATTAAATTAAATTAAATAAATTAAATTAAATTAAATAAATTAAATTAAATTAAATTAAATTAAATTAAGATTAAAAAATTAAATTAAATTAAAAATTAAATTAAATTAAATTAAATCAAATTAAATTAAATTAAACAAATTAAATTAAATTAAATCAAATTAAATTAAATTAATCAAATTAAATTAAATTAAATCAAATTAAATTAAATTAAACAAATTAAATTAAATTAAATTAAATTAAATTAAATTAAATTAAATTAAATTAAATCAAATTAAATTAAAATTAAATCAAATCAAATTAAATTAATTTAACATCAAATCAAACTCAATTGAATTAAATTAAATTAAAATTAAAACTCAATTAAATTAAATTAAATTAAATTAAATTAAATTGAATTAAATAACATCACCTAAAACAGAAAGAAATTAAATATAAAGCAACTTGAACACTATTCCAAATTTAAACCCATTAACTTAAATCAAATCATTTGAATACCAATTTACCCTCGAAAGCTTTGGTTATTATAACTCCTAAACGGAACATTAAATGAAATGTTACTTCACTTATAGGATATTCAAATGTCCTAGTTAATTGAGTAAGATAACAACAAAACTTGAATTCTCGGACGATTAATTCATTTGTATAATTAAACCCATTTGGACTTAAAACAATCCTAGAAATATTGAAAAGATGTTTAAGATTATTCTTAAGCACTTCCTCAATATGATAGGACATTTATAAGAACAATTGGACTTAATTGTTCTTTGATGAAGAAAATCGTCCTTAAACCAAAACACAAAGAACCTAGACGTCATAGGAGATGACTAGCTATAGGATTAGGAATTTGGTAGAAAACCATAACCCTTCCCTTAGCTTTACCTAGGAACTTGCTTAAATATTCTAATTGTGTTTTAAGTGCAGCTTGGGATGACGGGAAGACCCTCCAGTGTACACTTTTATTTTATTGCAATCTACTTTCTTGCAATTTACATTATTGCAATTTATTTAATCGCATTGCACTTACTTTTCTTGCATGATAAACAAGCTAGTTGCATGAAAACTCACACCTTTAGGATAGACCCTAAAAGCTGAAACCAAAACTAAGGTAAAAGTCATTGCAAGATAAAATTCACCGCCACAACATTTCAAAAGATAAAACAACTCAAAATTTAATCACAAACGAACACAAAACTACAATTACAACTAAATTAAAACGTCCCGTTGGATGATCGAGAATACCTCGGATGATGTAACCTACGTGTTGCTAACGGGATTTCCCACGGTGCTAAATGAAAGTGTGGAACTCATTCAGTTGAGTTTAGCAAATTCATCTGGACTAAGTGAATCCGATAAAAATAATGATGCCGGAAGGATGGAACCGTGGGATCTTAACCGGTGTCGTTATAATCAACTTTAAGATTTGTTTTAATTAAAATATAAAAATACTTGGAAATCAAGATTTTCTCTAAACCAAAACACTTTTCTCATCCCCTGATTTATAATTTCTAAAACTAAACCTCTACAACAACAAGGAGCTCGGAGCATGGTGGGCAGCACGGCCATCGTCATCAGCAAAACCTGAGTCTACTTCAGCAAAACTTTCCTAGAATTAAATAATCAAGCCATAGGATTTCGAGGTAGTTTGCCTAGTGCAACATAAATCCTCAACCTCTTCGTTAGGCACTTGCATTGCAAATTAAGCCCTAACCGGTCTTAGGATTCCGAGGTAGTCGTTTGGGTACGACATAAACCCTCACATCTTCAAGGCTATTTGTATGATTCTATCATATAAATATAAGTCCTAATTAACTAAAATTGACAAAATCAAAACATTTAAATAAATATTAGGACTTCCCTAAATCCAAGCCAAACAATAGGATAGTCGGGAAATTACCGAAGTTCGCTTCGAATCTGTGATTTCTCCTACTTTTCTTCCTTTGGATTCACGAAACAAAATGTTCCAAACTTGATCCATTCCCTATTGAAATTCCAAAATTCAATCACTTGAAAATCTTAAACTTTGAAATCCTTGAGAGCAGAATTATTGATTATTATCGAGAGTTTTCTTAGGTGATTCCCATCACTTAAGATGTAATTAACTATAGGGGCTTGCCCTTATAGGGAATTTTAAAGAACCCAGGTAATATAAACCCTGTTTAATGTTTTCATATTAAGCAGGGGAATTTTGTCGGCTTATAAAATTGGTTCGCAGACCAAACGAATGTCACAAATCTTCTAGTTTATTTAATCGAGCCCCACCGTCAAGCAGTGTGTCTATCCTTAGGGATAGATACACGGTTTGTGGTGCGGTGCTCGTTTATATAAACTATTTGGGATGTGAGATCGGTTTAATCTCATATCTTAAAACCTTCAAATTTTAAATTATTTTCAAAATCAAATACTACTTTTCAAATTATTTATTTTAATTAAATTAAAAATTCGCCGACAGCTTACGTTAGGCGACCCCCCCTTTAAAATAACACACAACCTAAAAATATGCCGACGGATTTCTGGCGACTCCGCTGGGGAAAATTCCTCTCTCCATTATAATCAGATAATTCTGCTTTCAAAAATCGGTAGTGCATCCATGTCCTTAGTGGATCAAACTACCCTTCTTTCCATTGGAATACTATGTTCATTTCTATCTTGAATGAGTATAGCCAACATTCTCTCGGATTTAGGAGCCAACTGTTTAGAAACCCCTAAACGGAGAGGTTCCGAGATCCTTTTACCTCATTTTTGAGGTGGGGTGGACCCCCAATAGGTGTTAGTTTAGGAATGATCCTTCGAGTCGAGAAGTCTTGCTTAAGACTTTCTTTTCCTTTCCAACTCTGAATCGGATTCCTTACCTTCTCTATACCTTTGAACATTCCGTTCTAAATAAACAAACCCTCTAATAAGTGACCCTTTTAACAAATGATTCCTTCTTATAAATACATGAACAAGAATGAGTTCGGACTCTTTTCAATTCCTTTCTTCTCGTCCTAAAGAAAAGAAGCATAACTTGGGACTGACAACCAGAATCTACCCTGCAGAAATGGAAGCCCCGAAGCTGATTTTCTCCTTCACCAACGGACTAGACTTCGCTGTCTATAAGGATGAGCTGCCCGACAATGGGATCATCCGATTCGGACAAGGATTTGAAAACACGAACGTCAAGGTCACCGACGTCTCCCTCTTTGCACTGACGAACAAGGTATCTGAAGCTGAGGAGCCACTGCTTGAGTTCAACCTTAGGTCGACCCAAGAGTTTCCTCCCTTGCAAAGGATCCCGACTAGGAGGAGTACTGCCGTCCGCATGATGACTGTTCTTACTACCCCCACTGGTCTAGTTGTTTCTGCACCTACCCCGACTTTCGCCAAATCAAAGGGGAAAGAAATCCGGAACTATGGTAAACCCGTTACCGTGGAGGGTACGGATCTTCCGTAAGACCTTCGTTTTGAAATCGGGTCCAGTTCAAAGATTCCATCACCGACAAGGACCCAAAGAAGAAACGAAGTAGAAGGATCGCCGAAGCCGAGCTGCCGAGATTGCTTTCTCGGAGGAAATTCCGAACCGCCTGAATATACACCATCGCCGAATATACACCGCTGCTCGACTACTTACCACTTTTGGGAGGAAGCAGAGTTCCATCCCCTCTCCGCCGCGAGAGGATGAGGAGAATGTTCGCAAGATTCGTCGCCACATTACCTCGGCCCGCATACTACAACGATAGCCGCAAGAAAAGAACTAGAACTACGCCGTTTGCTCGACTGCAAACTTTGGTAGAAAAGTTAGCAAGGAAGGAAAACTGCCCCGTATCGGAGATTCTACGAAGGATAGGGCGGGTGCCAGTCAAATCCCGTCTTGGGCCCCGAGTAGAGCCCGCCGTCATGACAGAAAAGCCAAGCAAGAGAATGAAGGCTAGTCCGCCTGTCGTAGTCTCAGGATTGCAGATTAGGAAGGATACCACCTTCCGACATTTGGCCGACGGACCATCCGGTCCTAGACCTTCGTCGCTAGAAGGATGGTATGGCGTCCCACTACCGGGCGATTGAGATTGAAACGACGGCACCGAGAAAGAAAGTCTCGCCAGGGAGGCTGGAATCTGAAGAAAGTGCTACTGCGATAAAGGGAACTCGTGAAAAAGGGACCCGGCAGCTATCGCATGACAACCGCAAAGACACACAGAAAGCCCCGCTGGAAGATGCCATGGAAAAGTTGAGAACCGATATCCGACGGTTGGCAAAAGAAAGAGAAGAAAAGTTTGGAAATGAGATCGATTCATCGGAGTTCATGGACGACGAATATGTAGAAATCAATATGGTTGAGACACGAGCTTCATCAGCTTCGCAAGGTGCTCCTGCAGCCGCAGAAGAGAGGAGCCGGGCCGATAAGAAGACGACTTCGGGAAAAGGACGACACGATCGCTCAAATGGCGAAAAGGATGGAA
Source organism: Papilionanthe hookeriana x Papilionanthe teres (assembly GCA_022702705.1). Classification (NCBI taxonomy): domain Eukaryota; kingdom Viridiplantae; phylum Streptophyta; class Magnoliopsida; order Asparagales; family Orchidaceae; genus Papilionanthe; species Papilionanthe hookeriana x Papilionanthe teres. The sequence goes on from JAKZJZ010000022.1 coordinate 479,041, forward strand.
GAGATGGCCGTAGCTGCGGCCACTCTCCGCAGTCAAGTACAACCACATAGAGAGACACCCCCGAGAGGTCATTCACATTGTAGACGGAGGAAAGGAGATTACATCCGTCAATGGGGATGATCGACTGAAAAAGGATACAACACAAAGTATGATCCACGAAAAGGATATCAAGAACTTGGTAGAACAGCAGGTGCGAGAAGCCTTAGCAGAATCGAAGAACGAGACATCCATTCGGACGGGTAGACCTTACCCAGAAGAATTCGACGCTGTCCAATACCCGAAAGGCTTCGTACCACCTCTGTTCAGGACCTTCGACGGAACCGGGAACCCTCGACAGCATGTTGCACACTTTCGTGCCAGTTGTTGCAATGCCGGCGGGAGCGATGCGTTACTCTTCCGACAGTTCATCAGCAGTCTGTCAGGAATCGCCTTCGACTGGTATGCAGAATTACCCAATGGCTCGGTGAAGACATTCTCAGAGCTAGAGAGCCTCTTCATCAAGCGATTTGCCGGAGCTCAGCACCACATCACTATAGGTGATTTAGTGGTAGAGAAACAAAGGCCGAATGAAACTTTGGTGGATTACATACTTCGATGGAGAAACTTGAGCATGAAGTGTGAACCACAACTCGCAAGAACAACATGCGATCGGCATCTTGCTTAAAAGCATTCACGGCCCGATAAGCACTTCTCCTCAAAGGATTCACTTATTAAGACTTTTGAGAAGTTGTTAAGCAAGGCCGGAAGCTTGCAAGAAGAGGCGAAGCAATTAAGTTTTGTCGACAAGATGGACAAGCGAAGCCGGTGAAGACCTTCGAAAAGAAATCCGGGATCATTGCGGCGAGTTGATAAAGGCAAGCAACCGATGCAAATACCACCGGAACGACCGCAGGCAACCACAACGAGATTACCGGCAACCCCGGCCCGGCTATCGGTCATCTACGCAATATGAACAACCGCCTCGTCCGCAACGTACATTAAGGGAGCTTCGAGCGAGAGAATATCCGTTCAAAAATGAAGCGAGCATCGAAAATGTTCCGTAGCCTAATGAAGACTCCAGATTTCCATCGCCGGAACCTAAAAGACCGAGAGGAAGTCAACAAGAACGGTGATCCCAACTTTTGCCCCTACCATCGGATGCTTGGGCACATGATAGAAGATTGCATTACCTTTAAAAGTTGGCTCAACGACAACCTTCGGAAAGGAAATATAACAATCCCGAAGGAGTACATGAAGGAACCCCAGAAAGGAGGTTCCGTCAATGTTATCTCAACCGATCCCGTCATTCCGATAGATCCCTATGCAGCTGACGATGGATGGACTACCGCCTGGACGAGGTCTTCGAAGAAGATTTTAGACAGCATCCGAACCGCTTCGGTGCGAGCTTCAATTCGAGTTCGAGACCTCTTAAACCGGTACTATCACTTGCGATAGAAGAACCACCTCGACGGAGACGATCGAAGAAAAGAAGAAAATTGACGAAGAAGAGGGGACCGAGACTCCTAAGGCTAGACTAGGGGCCGCTTATCCTAGGATAGTTGTTTCCGATTCGGGGGTGAAATCCTTGAACCTCCGATTTTGAATGATTATCTCGCTCACTTCGGTGGGATCATATAATGATAAGGGTGATGGCGTTGGCTACGTTTTGACTCGTTTTTAACGATTACGTAACTAGCGACAATCCGGACATCGACTTCGATACCAACGGCAATTCTCAAATCATACACGATCTCGACGAGCAAAATAACGAAGAAGACATCCATCAAGGAGGCTACGAGAGTTCAACAAGCAACGGATCTATCCGCGAGTTTCGAGGAGCTCCGGTTACGATAGAGTTAGAGCCTTCAGATTTTGAAGATAATCTGGAAGAGCCTGTCATTCCGATTCAGGAGGAGACACCGAGAAGTTCAACACTTGATTCAGAAGAAATTACAGAAGTCAACTTGAGAAGTGGAGAAGTTCTACCTCCAAGAATGGGTCCAAAAGACAAAGGAAAGCAGGTGATTGTTCAAGAAGAACCAACCCCAGCAGAAGAAATACCCATTCGAGAAGAAGCCGAGACGCATGAGAACAAAGTGGACTACAACGTGCTAGCCCATCTTAGGAAACTACCGGCCAAGCCGAGCATTTACGATGCTCTCATCTTATCAAAGGAGATGAGAGAAGCTCGATCGAGGCCTTACTTAATCCGAAATTTGCTTAACTCGAATGGCGGAGATTCCTTAGATGAGGTTTGCTCGTTAAAGGAACGACGAGGCGTTACCTTCACGGACAATGACCTACTACTTGGGACGGCGGATCACAACCGACCGTTGTACATTTCGAGTTACAATTGGGAAGTTTACGCTCTCCGGAGTATTGGTGGATCCAGGAGCATCAATCGATATAATGAGTCTTCGAACACTAGCATACTTGGAAATTGATGCTCGCGAGTTCGAAGCGGACAAAATGTTATTAAGAGGATTCAACCAGTAAAGGAGAAAGAGCCCTCGGGTCAATAACGCTACCGATGAAGACCGGTGACTTAGCAAAGACAACCGCAAAATTTCACATAATTGATTCGAAATATCGTTCAACGCTCTACTTGGGCCGACCGTGGATACATGAAAACGGGATGGTACCATCATCTCTGCATCAGTGCATCAAATATTATGATGGAGGGGAACAGTGTATCAAAGGCGACTTACAACCATTCTCCGTACATGAGATTGAAATCCATGAAGACGCAGCTTATTATACACCGCCAAAGAAAACAATCTTCTCCAGAGATACCGTAACAAATGAAGCAAAGAAAGTTCGGGACAACGAAGAACTTGAAGTTCTAGTCCAACGAGTCACTCACCACTCCCTTCCGGCGAGATGGTGAAGGTTTCTCCACAACTCGCATCCGAGGTCGAGGCCGGGGACGAGGCCGTGGTATAGACGTTAGGACGAGTTGGACGGAGGAAACCGACCATCAATGTTGATTGGGAAGATAGTTCTGAAGAAGAAAAAGAAATCAAACAAGAAGCAGCGGCAATAAGTCGGAAGAAGCCGTAATTCAAGATCTCTCTCGAAGATGAGAAGAACGAAGAATACAAATCAATGTACGAGAAGATTAACCACTATGTACATACTATGACCCTGACCCCGATCCATTCTAATAAGATCGAGGGTATGGTGGTCAAAGAGGTACGTAACGATGGTGCAAGGCCAATCAAATTCTACCGTGGTGCTTCTACCTCCAAAGCGAAAATAATGTACAATTCGAAGATGTCACTTCATCAGAATTAATGGAATTACCTTTTGAGTGGTACTCTCCATGTGTTCAAAATTTAATTCAACGTGGTTTATTACCTCGACAATGGACAAAAGGCCAATCACAACATTTTGAAAAATTATGGAATAACTCCGGTCGTCCTCCCAATTCAAAGTATGGTCTCGGATTCGGCACAGTAGGGTCAGTTGACGATACTGAATTTTGCTTGGTTGTCACTTGCAAGTCCAATGAAAGCCGCATGGAAACTACGGACGAACTCGAAGATTTACAAATTGGAGACGCTCCACCAGAATTCGAAGAAGAAATTAAATCCACAATAGATGAGTTAACGGAAGTTAACTTAGGTACTAGAGAAGAGCATAGACCCACCTTTGTTAGCTCCTTACTCAACAAAGAAGACTCCGAAGAAATAATCAAATTATTAATGGAATTTAAGGACTGTTTTGCTTGGAACTACGATGAAATGCCAGGATTGGCTCCAGAGGTTGCAGTTCATAAGCTAGGAGTGGATCCTACTTCTGCCCCAGTCAGACTAGGTCCCAGAAGAATGCGTCTAGAAATCGAACAACAAGTCATATCCGAAGTTAAAAAGCTAATAGACGCTAAATTTGTCCGTGAAGAACAATACCCGACTTGGTTAGCCAATGTGGTGCCAGTCAGAAAGAAGAATGGTCAAATCGGAATTTGTGTAGACTTCAGAGATTTAAACAAGGCATGTCCGAAGGATGAATTCCCTCTACCGATCCCGAGATTAATGATCGACATTGCTTCAACACATGAAATATTCTCGTTCATGGATGGATCTTCGGGATACAACCGGATAAAAATGCCTCCGAGAAGATGAAAAGCTTACGGCATTCGAACGCCGATCGGAGTATTTTGCTACACGGTGATGCCACTCGGGCCGAAGAACGCGGGAAGCAACCTACCAAAGAGCAATGATAAGAATTTTTGATGATCTCATCCATAATCAAGTCGAATGCTACGTGGACGATGTGGTCATCAAAAGCAAAGTAAAGGAAAACCACTGTATGATTTGAGAATTGTTTTCGAACGATTAAGACAATTTAACCTTAAGATGATTCCCTTAAAATGCGCCTTCGGCGTCACCTCTGGGAAATTCTTAGGGTTCGTTGTCCGACATCGTGGAATTGAAATCGACCCGGAAAAGATTAAAGCTATCTTAGAAATACTGCCTCCCAAAACCTTAAAATGACTACGATCTTTTCAAGGGAAGGCGGCATATCTTCGACGCTTTATCTCGAACTTGTCGAGTAGGTGTCGGCCTTTCTCGGCACTAGTTAAAAAGGACGCCAAATTTATTTGGGAAGGGAAATGCCGAAGGCCTTCGAGGACATTAAACAATATTTAATGACACCTCCTGTCTTAGCGACCCCGAGTCTCGGGTAGACCGCCGATACTTTACACCGCGGCTTTAGACGACTCTCTCGGAGCCTCGTTAGCCGGGTCGATGATGAGGGTAAAGAAAATGCTCTTTACTACTTAAGCCGTCGTTTACTTCCGACGGAAGTAAGGTATCCCGCAATTGAAAAGCATTGTTTGGCCCCGATCTTCGCCGCCCAAAAGCTCGAGCACTACATGCTTTCTCATAAGGTCAACTCTGATCTCGAAGTTTAATCCATTGCAATACTTGATGACTCGTCCAACACTTTCCGGTAGACTTGCCGGATGGTCGATGATATTATTGCAATTCGATATAACTTTCGTGCCTGCGCATGCCGTGAAGGGACAAGTCTTAGCGGACTTTCTCGCGGCACACCCTTTGCGGCCGAATCTCCTCTCGATGACGATTTGCCGGATGAACAAATAATGAACCTAGAAGACCTTGATGATCGACGTTGGGAATTATATTTCGATGGAGCATCTTCGGCACTCAAAGACGAAGAATCGCAAGTGATAGTGCCGGTAAGGCGGGAATCGGGCTAATCCTTATAACACCGGAGCGGGGGATGTTAAGATACTCCTACCACTTGACAGAACCGTGTACAAACAATGAAGCAGAATACGAAGCCCTCATAACAGGACTGGAATTAGCTATTCAAATGGGGATAACAGACATCAACATCTACGGGGATTCGCAGTTAATCATTCAACAGATCGTCGGACAATACAAAATTTTAAAGCCAAGACTCGAACAATACTTCCAGTATGCCATACAGTTGTTGGAACAGATTCCAAATGTGACAATCTACAAAATTCCCAGAAAAGAAAATGCTTTAGCAGATGCTTTAGCCCGTCTCGCAAAAGAATTCGTCTGTTTGCAAGATGAATCGGTGGAAGTGTCGGTTCACGGACGTCGGGTCCTATCACGGCTCGACATAGACACAATACACAAATCGAGAAAAGAAAAAGAATCGGTTGCGGCGGTGACGGAAAACACGGAAGATTGGCGACGGCCATTGATAGATTACTCGCAAACAGGAAAGCTACCGGACGATAGGTCGCTAGCCCATCGGATCAAGAAAATAACTCTATCTTACGCATTAATAAACAACACCATTGTATAGAAGGTCTTTTGATCGAATGTGGCAAAGGTGCCTAAGCGGGTCCGAGGCCGTGAAATTGTTAAGGAGGTGAATTCGGGACTCCGTGGCGCTCACCGGTCGGGTCCAAAGATGAAAATGAAAATTAAAAGACTAGGGGTACTACGGCCCTCGATGATGACCGACCGCATGAAAATCGCCGAGAGCCGTCATCGATGCCAAGTGCACGGAGTGGTTCTACACCAACCTCCAAATGTGCTGCACCCGACAATTGCGTCGTGGCCATTTGAATGTTGGGGCACAGATATAGTGGGTCCAATAGAACCACCATCTTCAAAAGGACATCGTTTCATTCTTGCGGCTACAGATTACTTTTCCAAGTGGGCGGAGGCAATTCCACTTAGAGAAGTGAAAGCACACCACGTGCTACGGTTTTCAAGAACCAAGTTGTCTGCCGTTTCGGAGTGCCGCGCGAGATCATCTCGGATAATGGGTCGGCATTCGAAGCACGCAAATCAACAATTTTGTCGGGAGACACGAGAATCGGCTGGCGATACTCAACAATTTACTACCCAAGACCAAACGGTCTCGGCGAGGCTTTTAATAAAACTCTCGTTCAAATCTTAAAGAAAACCTTGGACGATAATAAGAGAAATTGGCACGAGAAATTGTTAGAAGCCTTATGGGCCTACCGGACAACCTTCGAACTCCTACTCAAGCTACACCTTACGCTCCGGTGTATTGGTCCGAGGCGAGTGTTACCTTTAGAGGTTCGGCTTCCTTCACTCGAATTGCGGTTGCAAACAAGATCACGACAGAAGAGAACGCCAAATTACGACTCGAAGAATTAGAAGGCTTGGAAGGGAAAAGACTTGCGGCACAACGAGAATTTAGAACTATACCAAGCTAAGATGGTTCAAGCCCATGACAAGGCGAGTCCGCCCAAGAACCTTCAAAGTTGGTGACTTAGTTCTCGTTCTCAAGAGACCTATTCTTGCACACCGCAAGATAGGAGGAAAATTTGAACCCACTTGGGAAGGACCGTTTGTGGTTGAAATAGTATACTCGGGAAGTTCCTACCGGCTAGTGAATTGCCGGGGAGAACGACATATGCTTCCGATCAACGGACGATACTTGAAAAAGTATTACGCTGCACGATGTTTCGAAGGAATGAATTCTTCATCCCTAAGAAACACGGGCGAAAGTAATTACTTATGATTGGGTCCGAACCCAAAAATAATAAAATGTGTTAAAATAAATAAAGTCATGATAATATGTTTTCCTTGTTTTCTTTTCCAAATCAAAATCTCTTCCCTGATCTTATCCTACTTCATTCCTGTTAAATTTGAAAATTAAAAAAATATATATATATATATATAAAAAAATGTATCTTTAATAAATATTTTCTTAATGTTCTTGTTCTTAGTACGGCCCACGATCCTTTTCCTTGTCTTTTCGCGGGGAAATGTCGAACGGGCGGTTGGTCCTGAACTTTAAGAATGGCGTAAGCCTTGCACTCGATGAAAAGAGGGTGAAAGATGGAGCGATAATAGAGATTGACTCGGATTTCGCACCGGCGGGCCTACGGTACGAGGAAAGTGAGCGGGTCCCGGTTAACCGAGAAGAACTACCGGGCGAGACGGTGATGAAAGTGGGTGGCCCAAGCCACCAATCCAACAATAAGAAAAGAAAAGCAAACACCGAAGAAGATAAGAAAATGAAGTCCGTAGTCGCTACGGCGGAGGGCGAGCTTGTCGGCGCCGCGCCCACGAGAGATTCATGAAGTTCGAAGGGCTACTCTCACGGCCACGCAACGAAGAAATAAGAATCGCCGTATCCAGTAAGATGTTAACAAAACTAGGCTGCGGACCGGCGCGACGAGACGAGTTGCTAATGCCGGTACATACACTTCGAGGACACCGGTTCACCGGGAACACGAAGAAAGGAGGCCGGTTCCTAGGATAACGAAAGAATCGGGGAAATCTCCGGAAGATCGGAAGAAAGAAGGCTACCACGCCACCGGATAGAACCACCAATAATGCATGACCTTGTTGCGAAGCAACCCGGGGATGTCCCGACGAGCATCATCCACGAGGAGCCGAGGTATGCGGGGAGAACGTAAAGGGATTGAACCATATATCCCACAATATGTCACAAGGCCTCGCCATCTGCAGATCATTCCGGAATACGAGCTGGAGAGAATGCAAAATGTTGAAAAGAAAACCTTTGAATACTTCGAGAGAATTAAAGGTAGAAGAATCAATATACTAGAGGGCCTCGAGCTACATACAGACGTATTCTCAGAGTATGAACAACAGCAAATCGTGGATTGTATCCGGGATTTGAAAAAATGGGCCGAGCGAGGCCGCCTAAGGAAAATACCTACTCGGAACCCCGGAGATGGATGCCGGGGAAAGGAAGAATCACGATACAATGCGGATGCTGCTACAACTTTGTCGAAGACGGAAGGGAAACCCACGGGAATACTCCGTCATGGGCGAGTAGATCCGATGCCATTAGTCATCAAGAGAATGGTAAAGAGATTGATAACATGGAGGGTACTGCCGGCGGATTGCATACCCAATAGCTGCATTATCAACATCTACAAACGGGGTGATCGCATACCCCCACATATAGATCACCACGACTTCGTCGGACCTTCTGCACTGATCTCTTTCCCGAACGAGTGTGACATCATGTTCGGATCCGACCTCCGGATAGCGAGCCCGGGTGAGTTCCGAGGGCCGGTAAAGATACCTTTACCGGTAGGTTCCGTCATGATGCGAAGGGCAACAGAGCGGATATCGCTAAGCATTGCATACCGGAGTACCGGTGAAGCGGATCTCAGTTACTTTCAGGAGAATGGATGACAGGAAGACACCTTACCATTTTCAACCAGACCCAGAGCTAGAGAACCTCCGGCCTTACGAGCTGTGAGTTACATGGGAGATATCACACCTCCAATGTACATCTAGCCGGCATCCTTGCCAAGGATGGCTTGGAAGGTGATGTTATTAACCATGTACCCCACTATTCAGACATGGATTTTTGACAGATGCTTCTTTTGATGGATCGACAAAGATCATACATAGTCCGTTTTGAGTCTACATGGATTGTATGAGATATATTCCAGATCGAGTTGTATGATGTATTTTCAACATGATTGGAATGAAAGTGACCATGTCACATTTTTAGCCTTCACCTCTTTTGTGCAAATTGATTGGGAAACGCCATTAAAGTTAAATGAAACTTCGAACAAAGAACAGAAAAGAAACAAAAAAAAAGAAGGGCTAAAAGAAAACTTTCTTTAAAGATCTAAAAATGACAAACACCAAATTCACATGAACATTAAATAAACGATAAAATAAAATTTGAATCATTAAAAGATAAACGAAATCAACATAAATGTTAAATCAAATCACAAATCAAATTCTCAATCAAATTCCAAATCCACTCTCGATCAAATTTCAAATTTGATCTTCCCAAATCACAAATCAAATTCTCAACCGAATTCCAAATCCAATCTCGATCAAATTTCAAATTTGATCTTCCAAATTTCAAATCAAATCTTAAATCAAATTTCGATCGAGTTCAAACTCATCCTTCCAAATCTCAAATTCAAACTTTTGGGTCGAGGATTTTGTATCCAAGACTGCACTGCTTTAGGATTCTTTCCTATTGCACTGAAGTACATCAAATTCAACCTATTGGGTCGAGGATTTTATATCCAAGACTGCACTGCTTTAGGATTCTTTCCTACGGCACTGAAATACATCAAATTCAAAATTTTGGGTCGAGGATTTTACATCCAAGACTGCACTGCTTTAGGATTCTTTTCCTATTGCACTGAAGTACATCAAATTCAAACTTTTGGGTCGAGGATTTTATATCCAAGACTGCACTGCTTTAGGATTCTTTTCCTATTGCACTGAAGTACATCAAATTCAAACTTTTGGGTCGAGGATTTTATATCCAAGACTGCATTGCTTTAGGATTCTCCCCTATTGCACTGAAGTACATCAAATTCAACCTTTTGGGTCGAGGATTTTACATCCAAGACTGCACTGCTTTAGGATTCTTTCCTATTGCACTGAAATACATCAAATTCAAAATTTTGGGTCGAGGATTTTATATCCAAGACTGCACTGCTTTAGGATTCTTTCCTATTGCACTGAAATACATCAAATTCAACCTTTTGGGTCGAGGATTTTATATCCAAGACTGCACTGCTTTAGGATTCTTTCCTATTGCACTGAAGTACATCAAATTCAAACTTTTGGGTCGAGGATTTTATATCCAAGACTGCACTGCTTTAGGATTCTTTCCTATTGCACTGAAGTACTTCAAATTCAAACTTTTGGGTCGAGGATTTTATATCCAAGACTGCACTGCTTTAGGATTCTTTCCTATTGCACTGAAGTACATCAAATTCAACCTTTTGTGTCGAGGACTTTATATCCAAGACTGCACTGCTTTAGTTTTCTTTCCTATTGCACTGAAATACATCAAATTCAAACTTTTGGGTCGAGGATTTTACATCCAAGACTGCACTGCTTTAGGATTCTTTTCCTATTGCATCGAAATACATCAAATTCAAACTTTTGGGTTGAGGATTTTACATCCAAGACTGCATTGCTTTAGGATTCTTCCCTATTGCACTCGAAGTACATCAAAATTCAAACTTTTGGGTCGAGGATTTTACATCCAAGACTGCATCGCTTTAGGATTCTTTTCCTATTGCACTGAAATACATCAAAATTCAAACTTTTGGGTTGAGGATTTACATCCGAGACTGCATTGCTTTAGGATTCTTTCCCTATTGTAATGAAATACATCAAAATCAAACTTTTGAGGTTAAGGATTTTATATCCAATACCGCATTACTCTGAGATCTCTCCTCATTGCAATGATTCAATCCGATCAATTCAATCTTCTTTCGAGGTTGAAGATGTTACATCTACAACCTCAGAATTCCAATTTTCATTTCTAATCAAATACCTCAAATTAATTTTGACAAAAAAAAACTTCAATCTAAATCGAAACTCCAAACTAAAATCTAAACTCACACATCAAAACTTAAATTGAAACAAAGTAAAATCTAAATCGAAATTCCCCCAGGTCATGTGATTTGGGATTCACCTCCTTTTCCTTTCCCCAACGAGGGTTCAGGAATCTCCGGTTTCAGAGACATACTTGCTACTCCCCAGCGAAAACTCCTCTATTTCGTCCTAAGTTTGTCACTTGGATGTTTGTGTTGGTTTTGTTGATCGCTTCGGTCAACACCAATACGCGCGGTGTGCTCCGTCGGCTCACCACACCTATTGGGGGTCCATTTGTTGACCTCATTTTTGATGAGGTCTTCTCTTCTTCTCTTTAGTACTTAGGATCTAGCCTTAGGCTTTTCCTTTGACTGTCTTAGAGGACTAGAATTGGGACCCACCTTTTAGAAATTCAAACCACTTCTTAACTCCCTGCCAAACTCTACAAACTTGACTGTAGACCCCTAATCACCTAGAGGGTTGAAATCAAATGTGGAAGTTTAAAGGATGAGTTCTATGGGACTCTTTGGCCTTAGGACTGCCCTGGGTGGCCTGGTCTGGTGAAGGGGCTGACTTACACACACACTACACTTATACACTACACCTATACACTACACTTTCACACACCCATACCTAACTTAACCTCCTGACTCATGTAGGTGATTCACATGGATGGTCCTTAACCCCTAAGCCCTTGGCTAGAGGGTTAGGAACAACATAGTGAATGCCTCAAATGGGTCCCTTCATGGCTCACATGGGCTTGACATGGCTTCATGGATCAACCAAAATGACTTCTTTCCACTTACATCCACCCAATCTTCAATTTTCCAAATTTTCGATTTTTGACCCCAGGACCCTACACCCGCTACTGACCCAAAACCCACGAAATTACCCAAATTTCTCAAAATTTCCAAATTATCCAAAATTCTCCAAAATCATTCCCAAACATTTCCACATCACTTAAATTGATCATCCATACCCAAAAATACCAAAAATTCCAAGAAAACCTCCCAATACCCTCCAAATACCCAAAATACCCCTCTTGACCTAAAAATCCAAAAATTCAGAAAATTCCTAGAAAATTCCAGAAAATCCCAAATATTCCCAATTTTATTTTGTCCAACTACACCATGGGCCAATTTTGTCAATTTACCCTACTTTTGTCAAAACCCCCAATTTGACCCATTTTAACCCAAAGTGAACCCAATGTTAAACCAAACCTACCCAATTGACCCCAATTTTGGTCCAATTCAATTCTAAACTTCAATTAAATATCCCAAATACCAATCTAGACCAAATCCAAGCCCAATTTGATTGACATTTGGATCCAATCTCACTTTTGGCCTTAAAGCCCAATTTGGACCCATGACCCAAACCTAACCCAAACTCACCCAATTCAATTCCAATTAACCCCAAATCTTTTCTAAATCATCCTTAACATTCCAAAAAACAAAATACTAACATGATTTGCCCAAAATTTAGACCCAAACTCCACTCAAACTCAACCCAAAGTTAAAAGGCCCTATTTTGACCTAAACCCAAACCTAACCCAAATGAGCCCAAACCCCAAAATCAAAGCCCAACCAAAGTCAAAACCTCTTTGAAACACTCCCATAAACATTTCTCAACATTGATTTTATATCAATTTCAACCCTAGCCCAACATTAGCCCAAGTTAGCCCAATTTGACCTACATAGGCCCACTTACCAAATAATTCCAAATTCAAACCAATTCAACTCCAAATCGCACCAAATTGATTCCAAGCCCTTCATAGAACATCCCTAAACCAATTATGACATTTATTTGACAAAGTTCTTCACAAAATCTTTACCCAAATGCCCATCCTAAAATCAAAAAGCCCATTTCCCTTAAACTTTCCTAAAAGCCCACTTCACCACATCCAAAGGCCCAAAATCTACCCTAAAGCCCACATGACATCTCCATTTGTCATCCACTTAATTAAAGCCATTACCTAAGTCCTAAATTCACCATCAAATTATTCCAAATCAAGTTTCATACAAATTTCCATCAAATTACCAAAAATTCTTAAAACCCATTTTCATGAAATTGACCAAACCTTTTCCCAAGCCAAAGGTGAGCCATGCAAGCCATGGACAAGCCACATGAAGCCATGGACAAGCCACATGAAGCCATGGAAGGCTTGACATGTGATCAAGCCATTAATGGCAAAAGGAGGAGCCCCTTTCCTAATCCTCCTTAACCCCTTTTTTACCTTAAGCATGTCACACACTAAACCATGTTTAGCCACCTCATCATGGATAGAGACCACACCACTCTCCCTTGGCCGACCCAACTCGATCCTCTCGGCCCAAAATCGAGCAATGGGGAGGTGCACCCAACCCAAACCAATGGGTTGACCAAATTAAGGCCAAAATGACCCCCTCCCCATTCCATTTTAATTCAAAGCCTTTACACATGGCAATTGCCAATTGATTGCACAAACCTCCAACCCTGACCCACCTGGACCAGAGGGTGACCCATGCCTGCCGGCCAGCCGCCTGGATCGCCGAAAAACACCATGGCCGAGACCTTGGGAGGAGCCAAAGTTTGGAATTCCCACTTGCTGAGCTGCCCCATGCCAAATGGTCACTATGGCTGTTCTTCTCCTCACCAGAGCAGCTGATCCCATGCCTCAACTCCCCCGGAAGGCTCTCCGAGCCTCTCCTATTTAAACCCCTCACCCTCACGGCCATGAAGAGAGTTACAAAAAACCTTGCCGAAACTCGCCAAAATTGTTCCGGACTCCTCCCCATACACGAGCACTTGATCCCCGAGTGAGATTCCCCTGCCATTTCTTCTCTCGCGAGCTCGATTTCGAGTTGAAATTCCACCCAAAACCAGGACACTTCTCCACGAGTGAGCCAATCCCCAAATTGATTGGTTCTACACCTTCACTAGACCAAAGGAAGGTGTCCACCAGCAAAAGCCCCATCTCCGGGCCACCCGAGTTGCTCCGGCCCTCCAAGCTTTGTGATCGGGCTTGGTCGAAATCACACCTAGACAATTCACTGGACCGAGAGACTTCATCCGGAGCTTGTCGGGATCCAATCGAAGGTGCAACAACTCTCGGATTGAAGCCACACTTCTGCGAGCAAAGGTATGAGCTAATTTTTCATCCCGAGCTTCTAGAGATTCTCCATTTCGAATGCTTTAATTTCAATGCATGATAGCCGTATAGATGTGTTCGTCTCTTCAAGACGAATCCATAGAGCATAAGAACATGAAAATCCATTGAGTATCGAGCGAGATCTTAGGGATTTAGTGTGGACGGCTCTCGGGTGAGGACGCTCGGGGACGATGAACGGATGCCGTCCATTCAATACACGCGCGGACGAACGGCTCAGATGGCGTAGGACCAGGAGACGGTACGAGAACCGCGGGGCCCGGGCTGCTGACTCAGGTGGCGGCGTCGAATGGGAGCGCGACACGCGGCGTTTCGGAGATGCCGAGGATGAGTTGGCGCCGCGTGGATAAATAGAAAATGAGGGTATTTTTTTGATTTATTTAATTCCCTAAACTTCAAAAATTCATAACTCTGTGTAGAAAAATCAGAAAAATAAATTAAAAATACCCTCTTGCTCAGTGAACAGAGGAGAATAATGTGGACAAGAAATCATTTAATTTCACCAAGTATTTTATTTTTTATAATTTATTTACTCTCTGCATACTTTTAATTCTCCATGCATGTATACAATTCACCATGGCATGAGACCATAAGGCTTTTGAAGCCTGCTGAATTTGGGAACATTCCCCGAATTTTCTAAAGTCGGAGGCCATCCCTATGAAGAGTTATTGATTTTTCAAGTTCATGTTACTGTTTTGAGTATTTTAATTCCAATAAATAGCATGTTGTGAAATAAATTCTAGGAAAATTTGGTGATGTTTCTTATGACCAGAGAACCCTAGGAAAAATAGGTTTTGACTTAGTTCATTTAAAACAACCATAATTGGCTTAAACACCCAAAATAGGTCTCTAATTAATTAGAGTTAACCATGCATCAAATTGACTTGAAATCAATTCTCCACTGACCTTTAGGATCAGAGAAATCCACCATAAAAGTTTGAGGTCAATTGGACTTGGTTAGCCCCACTAATTGGGTTGATTAAGCCACTTAGCCATTTTAAACTTTAAAAATTCATAACTTTTAAAATACCTTTCAAAAATTCACCAAATTGGTTTTGGAGCCTCTCTGATATCAGGGGAACCTAAGAAAATTAAAATTTCAATTTTCCAAAAAAGTTGATTTTTAATAATATTTTAATATTTTTAATAATTAAAAAATAATAAAAATCACAAAAATAATAAAATTCACCAAAATGTCACATTTTGAATTTTAATCACATAGGAACAAATCCCACATTTTTCTTAGGTCTATTTAGTGAGATATTAAATTTTAATGCTTTAAGGTAATTTTAAAATTAAAAAAATGTATTTTCTAGCATTTTCACTAAAATAATTATAATAAATCATAGAAAAATCAGAAAGTTGCAAAATTTGCTTTTCTGATTTCCTTGATATCAGAGAGATTTTTGAAAAATAAAAAATTCATTTTTCAACATTTATTTTATTTTTAAATTAATTAACACTCCAAAACTTAAAATAATTATAATAAAAATAATATAATTCAAAAAATCACCAAAATTGGTCCAAGTGATCCTCTGGTCATTAGGAATGTCCCCTAATTTTCTTAAGGACAGAAACTTTCCCTTGGTCATGTTATTAAATTTTCCTTGAAAATCTCTATTTTCTACCAAAAATAATTATATAAATAAATTAAATACAGAAAAATCACATTTTCTCCTCTCATGTCTTTATTGACATATGATTTCAAGTTCATTTGAGTTCAATTTAGTGAGTTATGAAATTATTAAGCTTAAAGGGTAAAGTGGTAATTAATTTTTTTTTAACCCTTAATTAAAACTTTAGGTTTAATAAAAAATTAACAAGTAAAATATTTGATCCTAATCTGATTTGGATGATTGAAATTTAAATGATTAAAGGGTAGAAACCCATTAAGTAATTTTAAAATGATTAAACTTTAATTAAATAATGGATTAAATTTGGAAGAATAATAAAATTGGAATTATTAAAATAGGGATATTATTAGGAAGAGATTTATTCTTTAATTTAAAAATCCCTAAATTAATTATCTCATTAATATTCAATTCTTAATTAAAATGATAACTCAAATTTAAAATATTAAAAGACTTAATCATTAAACTAAAATTAAATTATTAAACTCTTTTAAAAATTTCAATTAAAATCAAAAATAAAATTAAATTAAAATTAAATTAAATTAAATAAATTAAATTAAATTAAATTAAATTAAATTAAGATTAAAAAATTAAATTAAATTAAAAATTAAATTAAATTAAATTAAATCAAATTAAATTAAATTAAACAAATTAAATTAAATTAATCAAATTAAATTAAATTAATCAAATTAAATTAAATTAAATCAAATTAAATTAAATTAAACAAATTAAATTAAATCAAATTAAATTAAATTAAATTAAATTAAATTTAATTAAATTAAATCAAATTAAATTAAAATTAAATCAAATCAAATTAAATTAATTTAACATCAAATCAAACTCAATTGAATTAAATTAAATTAAAATTAAAACTCAATTAAATTAAATTAAATTAAATTAAATTGAATTAAATAACATCACCTAAAACAGAAAGAAATTAAATATAAAGCAACTTGAACACTATTCCAAATTTAAACCCATTAACTTAAATCAAATCATTTGAATACCAATTTACCCTCGAAAGCTTTGGTTATTATAACTCCTAAACGTAACATTAAATGAAATGTTACTTCACTTATAGGATATTCAAATGTCCTAGTTCATCGAGTAAGATAACAACAAAACTTGAATTCTCGAACGATTAATTCATTTGTATAATTAAACCCATTTGGACTTAAAACAATCCTAGAAATATTGAAAAGATGTTTAAGATTATTCTTAAGCACTTCCTCAATATGATAGGACATTTATAAGAACAATTGGACTTAATTGTTCTTTGATGAAGAAAATCGTCCTTAAACCAAAACACAAAGAACCTAGACGTCATAGGAGATGACTAGCTATAGGATTAGGAATTTGGTAGAAAACCATAACCCTTCCCTTAGCTTTACCTAGGAACTTGTTTAAATATTCTAATTGTGTTTTAAGTGCGGCTTGGGATGACGGGAAGACCCTCCGAGTACACTTTTATTTTATTGCAATCTACTTTCTTGCAATTTACATTATTGCAATTTATTTAACCGCATTGCACTTACTTTTCTTGCATGATAAACAACCGTTGCATGAAAACTCACACCTTTAGGATAGACCCTAAAACTGAAACCAAAACTAAGGTAAAAGTCATTGCAAGATAAAATTCACCGCCACAACATTTCAAAATATAAAACAACTCAAAATTTAATCACAAACAGAATACAAAACTACAATTACAACTAAATTAAAACGTCCTGTTGGATGATCGGGAATACCTCGGATGATGTAACCTACGTGTTGCTAACGGGATTTCCCACGGTTTAAATGAAAGTGTGGAACTCATTCGATTGAGTTTAGCAAATTCATCCGGACTAAGTGAATCCGATAAAAATAATGATGCCGGAAGGATGAAACCGTGGGATCTTAACCGGTGTCGTTATAATCAACTTTAAGATTTGTTTTAATTAAAATATAAAAATACTTGGAAATCAAGATTTTCTCTAAACCAAAACACTTTTCTCATCCCCTGATTTATAATTTCTAAAACTAAACCTCTGCAACAACAAGGAGCTCGGAGCATGGTGGGCAGCACGGCCATCGTCATCAGCAAAACCTGAGTTTACTTCAGCAAAACATTCCTAGAATTAAATAATCAAGCCATAGGATTTCGAGGTAGTTTACCTAGTGCAACATAAATCCTCAACCTCTTCGTTAGGCACTTGCATTGCAAATTAAGCCCTAACCGGTCTTAGGATTCCGAGGTAGTCGTTTGGGTACGACATAAACCCTCACATCTTCAAGGCTATTTGTATGATTCTATCATATAAATATAAGTCCTAATTAACTAAAATTGGCAAAATCAAAACATTTAAATAAATATTAGGACTTCCCTAAATCCAAGCCAAACAATAGGATAGTCGGGAAATTACCGAAGTTCGCTTCAAATCTATGATTTCTCCTACTTTTCTTCCTTTGGATTCACAAAACAAAATGTTCCAAACTTGATCCATTCCCTATTGAAATTCCAAAATTCAATCCCTTGAAAATCTTAAACTTTGAAATCCTTGAGAGCAGAATTATTGATTATTATCGAGAGTTTTCTTAGGTGATTCCCATCACTTAAGATGTAATTAACTATAGGGGCTTGCCCTTATAGGGAATTTTAAAGAACCCGAGTAATATAAACCTTGTTTAATGTTTTCATATTAAGCGGGGAATTTTGTCGGCTTATAAAATTGGTTCGCGGACCAAACGGATGTCACAAATCTTCTAGTTTATTTAATCGAGCCCCACCGTCGAGCGAGTGTGTCTATCCTTAGGGATAAATACACAGTTTGTGGTGAGGTGCTCGTTTATATAAACTATTTGGGATGTGAGATCGGTTTAATCTCATATCTTAAAACCTTCAAATTTAAAATTATTTTTAAAATCAAATACTACTTTTCAAATTATTTATTTTAATTAAATTAAAAATTCGCCGACAGCTTCTGTTAGGCGACCCCCCTTTAAAATAACACAACCTAAAAATATGCCGACAGATGGTTTTGCTTTCATAAATCGGTAGTGTATCCATGTCCCTAGTGGAGCAAACTACTATTCTTCCGTTGGAATACTCCGTTCATTTCTGTCTTGAACGAGTATAGCCAACTCCTCTCGGATTTAGGAGCCACTGTTTAGACACCCCTAAACAGAGAGGTTCCGAGATCCTTTTACCTCTTTTCTGAGGTGGGGTGGACCCCCAATAGGTGTTAGCTTAGGAGCGGTCCTTTGGATTGAGAAGTCTTACGAGACTTTATCTTCCTTTCCAATTCTGAATCGGATCCTTTACCTTTTCTATACCTTTAAAAATTCCGTTCCTAATAAATAAATCCTTCAATAAACGACTCTTTTAATAAACAAATCCTTTTAAAATCATAAATACATGAACGAAAATGTGTTCGGACTCTTTCTTTTTTCGTCCTAAGTTTTGCGACAAAAGGAAGCATAATTCGGGACTAATACCCAGAATCTACCACTGCAGAAAATGACTACGCTAAAGTTAATTTTCTCCTTCACCAATGGAATGGACTTCGCCGTTTACAAGGATGAGCTGCCCGATAATGGAATCATCCATTTTGGACAAGGATTCGACAATACAGATATCAAGTTTGCTGACGTCACACTCTTCGCACTAATGGACAAAGTGTCAGAAACTGAGAAACCCCTGGTTGAGTTCAAGCTGAAATCGACTCAAGAATTCCCTCCCATGTAAAGGGTTCCAGCTGCAAGGAGTACTACTGTTCGTAGGAGGACTATTGTCTCTACCCCCACCGGTCTAGTCATCTCTACACCTACCCCGACTTCTGCCAAACTAAAGGGGAAGGAAATCCAAGTCTGTGATGAGTCTGTCACCGTGGAGGTTATAGATTTTGCTACAATACCATCTATTTTTGAGATTGAGTCTAGTTCAAGAGTTGCACCCCTAACTTGGACTCAAAGGAGAAATAGAAGCAGAAAGATCGCTAAGATCGAGAAAGCCAAAGCTGCTGAAGTTGCTTTTCTAGAAGAAATTCCTGAGGAAAGAGAAGAACTGCCTGAGTATATACCTCTCGTTGGAAGGAGCAGGTTTCACCCTCTCTCTGCCGCATCAGATGAAGAGAATGTCCGTAGGATCGCCACTGCATTACCCCGACCTGCGTACTACAACAATTACAAGAGGAAGAGTGATAAGACTACGCCATTTTCCCGACTGCAAGTTGTGATAGAAAGATTGGCAAAGAAAGAAAGATGCCTTGTGTCAGAAATCTTAAGAAGGATAGGACGGGTGCCAGCTAAATCCCGCCTCGGACCGCGAATAGAGCCTGTTGCTGCCACAGAGAAACCAAAGAAGATAAAAGCCAGTTCACCCGTTGTTGTATTGGGTCTATAAATTAGGGAGGATACCACCTTCCAGCATATAGCTGACAGACCATCCAGTCCTAGGCTTTCGACTGCAAGAAGGATGGTATGGCGACCTACTACTGGTGAGCTAAGACCAAAATAATGTCCTGAGAAGAAAAGTCTTGTCAGAAGACTTGAATAAGAAGAAAGTTCTACTACAATAAAGGGGACTCCAGGAAAGGAAGTTCAACAACTGTCACGAGTCAACTACGAGACCGTGCGGAAAAGGCCACTAGAGGATGCCATGGACAAGTTAAGGACCGACATCCGATGGTTAGCAAAAGAAAGAGAAGAAAAACTAGAAGATGAAGTTGACTCATCAGAGTTCATGGATGAGGAGTATGCCGAGATCAATATGGTTGAGACGCGAGCATCATCAGCTTCACAAGGTGCTCCGCAGGCTGCGAAAGAGATGAACCGGAAGTGATGAGGGCACAACTTCGGGAAAGAGATGACACAATTTCCCAGATGGCAAAAAGGATGGAAGAGATGGCTGCCGCTTTAGCCACTCTCCAGAGTCAGGTTCAGCCTCAGAAAGAAACACCCCCAGAGATTATTCATATTGCAGATGGAGGAAAAGAGATCACATCCGTCAACGGAGACGAGCCACCAAAGAAGAATTCTGCACAAAGCATGATTCCAGAAAAGGACATTAAAAACATGGTAGAGCAGCAGGTGCAAGAAGCCTTAGCACAATCTAAGAGTGGAGCATCTATTCAGACGGGTAGACCTTACACCGAAGAGTTCGATGCGGTCTAATACCCGAAAGGCTTCGTACCACCTCTGTTTAAGAATTTTGATGGAACGGGAAACCCCCGGCAGCATGTTGCACATTTTCGTGCTAGTTGCTACAATGCCGGTGGGAGTGACGCTTTACTCTTTCGTCAGTCCGTCAGCAGTTTGTCAGGGATTGCCTTTGACTGGTACGCATAATTGCTGAACGGCTCAGTAAAGACCATTTCAGAACTAGAGAATCTCTTCGTTAAGAAATTTGCTGGGGCTCAGTACCACATCACTATCGGTGATCTAGTGGTGGAGCAACAAAAGCCGAACGAGACTTTAGTGGATTACATACTTCAATGGAGGAATTTAAGCATGAAGTGTGAACCACAACTTCAAGAACAACATGTAGTCGACATCTTGCTCAAGCGTATTCATGGCCCGATAGCACTTCTCCTTAAAGGATTTACAATCAAGACTTTTGAGAAGTTGCTTAGCAAGGCCGGGAGCTTGCAAGAAGAGGCAAAGCAGTTAAGTTTCGTAGACAAGACCGATAAGCAGAAAACTGTGAAAGTATTCGAAAAGAAATCTAGAATCATCACGACAATAGATAAGGGCAAGCAGCCAATGCAGATGCCGCCAGAACGACCACAACCCAGTTATCAACCACAGCAACGGACTTACCAACAACCACCACAGATCTATCAGCAACCTCAGCAGAGCTACCAACAGTCTCGACCAAACTATCAGTCGCCTCGGCATTATGAACAACCGCCTCGTTCATCGCGTACCTTAAGAGAACTTCTAAATAGAGAGTATCCATTCAAAACTGAAACAATAGCGAAGATGTTCCGCAGCTTAATGAAGACGCCAGATTTTCAACTGCCAGAGCCCAAGAAGCCGGAGGAAGTCAATAAGAAAGATCATCCGAACTATTGTCCTTACCACCGGATGCTCGAACACAAGATAGAGGATTGCATCACTTTCAAGAGTTGGCTTGATGACAATCTCCAGAAAGGGAACATAACAATCCCAAAGGAATACATGAAGGAACCCCAGAAAGGAGGTTCCGTCAACGTTATTTCAATAGATCCCATTGTTCCGATAGACCAGTATACAACCGATGATGGATGAAGTACCGTCTGGACAAAATCATCAAAGAAAAGTTTGGATCACATCCAGGTCACTTCGGTACGTGCTTCAACTCAGAGTTTGAAACCTGCCGAGCTGGCACTATCACTTGCGATTGAAGAACCGCCCCTGAAGGAGGAGAAGATCGTGGAAGAAAAGAAGCCTGAGGCTCCGAAGGGTAGACTAGGGACTGCTTATCCTAGGATGGTTGTTTCCGATTCAGGGGAGAAATCCCTCGAACTCCTGACTTTGTATGATTATCTGCTCACCTCGGCGGGATCTTATAATGATAAGGGTTATGGCGTTGGCTACGTTTTAACTGTTTCTAATGATTACGTAACTAGAGACAACCGGCTTAATTCGGATCTCGATTCCAATACAAATAACAATTCTCAAATCATACATAACCTCGATGACCACGATGAAGAAGATGTTCACAGAGGAGGCTATGAAAGCTCGACAAGCAACGAGTCCATTTGTGAATTCCGAGGAGCTCCGATCACGATAGAATTAAAACATTAGAAACAGAAGCAACTTCAGAAGAGCCAGTTGTTCCAATTCAAGAGGAGACACCGGTAAATTTAGAAGAGATAACAGAGGTCAATCTAAGAAGCATAAAAGTCCTACCCCCAAGAATGGGTCCAAAGAATAAAGGAAAGCAGGTGGTTGCTCAGGAAGAGCCAACCCCAACAGAGAAATTGCCCATTCGGGAAGAAACCAAGGAACATGGTAATATAGTAGACTACAACGTGCTAGTCCATCTTAGGATGTTACCAGCCAAAGTAAGCATATACGACTCTCTGATCCTGTCAAAGGAGATGAGGGAGGCTCTGATCAAGGCTTTAATTGATCCAGAGATTTGTTTAGCTCAAATGGCCGGTGATTCCTTAGATGAGGTTTGCTCGTTAAGAGAACAGCGAGGTGTTACCTTCACGGATAATGATCTATTACTGGGAACAACTGATCACAATCAACCACTGTACATTTCAGTCACTATCAGAAAGTTTACGCTCTCAAGAGCGTTGGTTGATCCAGGAGCATCAATCAACATAATGACCCTTCGAATGATAGCATATTTGGAAATTGATGCTCGTGACCTCGAAGCGGACAAGATGTTATTAAGAGGGTTCAATCAGAAAGGAGAAAGAGCTCTCAGATCGATAACATTACTGATGAAGACCAGTGATTTAGCAAAGACAACTGCAAAATTCCACATAATTGATTCTGAGACATCGTTCAATGCTCTACTGGGTTGGCCATGAATTCATGAAAATCGGATGGTACCGTCATCTCTGCACTAGTGCATAAAGTATTACGATGGAGGAGAAAAGTGTATCAAAGGTGACTTGCAACCATTCTCTGTACACGAGATCAAAATTCATGAAGATGCAGCCTACTACGCGCCTCCGAAGAAAACAATCTTTTCCAGAAACACCATACTAAATGAAGCAAAAGAAGTGCAAGATGATAAAGAGCCTGAAATTCTAGTCCAATAGTTACTCACCACTCCCTTACGGTGAGATGGTGAAGGTTTCTCCAGAACTCGCACCCGAGGTCGAGGCCGGGGACGAGGTCATGGAAGAGACATTGGAACAGTTGGACAGAAGAAACCAGTCATCAACGTTTATTGGGAGACCAGTTCCGAAGAAGGAGAAATCAAGAAAGAGGCAGCAACAATAAATCAAAAGAAACCCCAGTTCAAGATCTCTCTCGAAGATGAAAAGAATGAAGAATACAAATCAATGTACGAGAAGATTAACCATTATGTACATACTATGACCCTGACCCCGATCCATTCTAATAAGATCGAGGGTATGGTGGTCAAGGAAATGCATGATGGTGGTGCTAAGCCAATCAAGTTCTACCGTGGTGCTTCTTCTTCCAATACTGAAAAAGATGTACAATTTGAAGATGTTACTTCTTCCAAATTAATGGAACTGCGTTTTGAGTGGTACTCTCCCTGTGTTCAAAATTTAATTCTACGTGGAGTCTTACCTCGACGATGGACAAAAGGTCAATCACAACATTTTGAAAAATTATGGAATAATGCCAGTCGGCCTCCCAATTCAAAACATGGTCTTGGATTCGGGATGGTAGGGTCTGTTGACGATACGGGATTTTGCTTGGTTGTCACTTGCGAACCTAATAAAGTCTGCTTGGAAGCTTCAGAAGATCTCGAGGATCTACCAATCAGAGACGCTCCACTAGAATTCGAAGAAGAAATCAAATCTACAATAGACGAGTTAACGGAAGTTAACTTAGGTACTAGCGAAGAGCCTAGGCCTCCTTACTCAATAAAGAAGACTCCGAAGACATAATCAAGTTATTAATGGAATTCAAGGACTATTTTGCTTGGAGTTATGACAAAATGCCAGGATTAGCTCCAGAAGTCACAGTTCACAGGCTAGGAGTAGATCCTACTTCCGTTCCAGTCAGACAAGCTCCCAGAAGAATGCGTCTAGAAATTGAGCAACAAGTAATAGCCGAAGTTAAGAAGCTAATAGACGCTAAATTTGTCCGTGAAGAACAATATCCAACTTGGTTAGCCAACGTGGTACTAGTCAGAAAGAAGAATGGATAGATCAGAATCTGCGTGGACTTCAGAGATTTAAATAAGGCTTGTCCAAAGGACGAATTCCCGTTACCAATTCCAGAATTGATGATCGACATTGCTTCGACACATGAAATCTTCTCATTTATGGATGGATCGTCGGGATACAACCAGATAAAGATGGCACCAGAAGACGAAAAGCTCATGACATTCAGAACACCGACCAGAGTTGCTACACAGTAATGCCATTCGGACTAAAGAACGTAGGAGCAACATACCAAATAGCGATGACGAAGATTTTTGATGATCTCATTCACAACCAAGTCGAGTGCTACGTGGATGATGTGGTCATCAAATGTAAACTGAAGGAAGATCACCTGTATGATTTGAGAATTATTTTCGAGCGACTAAGATAATTTAACCTTAAGATGAATCCCTTAAAATGCTCCTTCGGCGTCACCTCCGGGAAATTATTAGGATTTGTTGTCTGACATTGCGAGATTGAAATCGATCCGGAGAAGATTAAAGCTATCTTAAAATGCCTCCTCCCAAAACTTTGAAACAACTACGATCCTTTCAAGGGAAGTTGGCATGTCTTCGACGCTTTATCTCGAACTTGTCAGGTAGGTGTCAATCCTTCTCGGCATTGGCTAAGAAGGACGCCAAATTCGTTTGGGATGAGAAATGCCAGCGGGCTTATAAGGACGTTAAGCAATATTTAATGACACCTCCTGTCTTAACAACCCCAGTCTCAGGTAGACCTTTGATACTTTATACCGCAGCTTTAGACGACTCTCTCGGAGCCCTGCTAGCCCAGGTCAATGATGAGGGAAAAGAAAATGCTCTCTACTACCTAAGCCGTCGTCTAATCTCGACGGAAGTAAAGTATCCTCCGATTGAGAAGCATTGTTTGGCCCTGATCTTCGTCGCTCAAAAGCTCAAGCATTACATGCTTTCTCATAAGGTCAACCTTATTTAGAGGGTTAATCCGTTGCAATACTCGATGACCCGACCGATGCTTTCTCGCAGACTTGCCAGGTGCTCGATGATATTATTGCAATTCGACATAACTTTCGTTCCTCTTCGTACCGTAAAGGGACAAGTCCTAGCAAACTTTCTTGCAGCACACCCTTTACCGGCAGAATCGCCTCTCAACGACGACTTGCCAGACGAGCAGATAATGAGCCTAGAAGACCCTGATAATCAGCGTTGGGAACTGTACTTTGATGGAGCATCTTCAGCGCAAAAAGACAGAGAATCGCAAATGATAGTGCCCGGTAAGTCAGGAATCGGACTAATCTTTATAACGCTGGAGCGGGAATGTTAAGGTAATCCTATCACTTAACAAAACCATATACAAACAACGAGGCAGAATACAAAGCCCTCATAACAGGACTGGAATCAACCATTCAGATGGGAATAACACAAATAACATCTATGGAGATTCTCAGTTGATCATTCAACAGGTCACCGGACAGTACAAAATTTTAAAACCAAGACTCGAGCAGTACTTTCAGTACACCATAAAATTGTTGGAACAAATTCCAAACGTAACAATCTACAGGATTCCCAGAAAAGTAAATGCTCTCGCCAATGCGCTAGCCCACCTTGCAAAGGAATTTGCCTGCTTGCAGGATGAGTCAGTTGAAGTGTCAGTTCAAGGACGACAGGTCCTATCACAACTCGACATTGACAGAAAATACAGAAGATTGGCGGCAGCCATTAATAGACTATTTACAGACAGGAAACCTATCTGACGATAAGTCGTTAGCCCATCAAATCAAGAAAAGAACTCTGTCTTACACATTAATAAACAATACATTATATAGAAGGTCTTTCGATCAGATGTGGCTAAGATGCCTGAGCGGGTCCGAGGCTCGTGAAATCGTTAAAGAAGTACATTCAGGACTTTGTGGCGCTCATCAGTCGGGTCTGAAAATGAAAATGAAGATTAAATGACTAGGGTACTACTGGCCCTCAATGATGACCGATTGTATGAAAGTTGCCAAAATTTGTCACCAGTGCCAAGTGCATGGAGTGGTTCTACATCAACATCCAAATGTGCTACATCAGACAATCGCATTGTGGCCATTTGAGTGTTGGGGCACAGATATAGTGGGTCCGATAGAGCCGCCTTCTTCAAGAGGACATCGCTTCATTCTTGCAGCTACATACTACTTTTCTAAAGGGCAGAAGCTATACCACTCAGAGAAGTGAAGGCACACAACGTACTACAGTTTTTTAAGAACCAAGTCGTCTACCGTTTTGGAGTACCACACAGGATCATTTCAGATAATAGGTCCGCATTCAAGAGTACAGAGATCAATAATTTTGTCAGAAGACATGGGATCGATTGGCGATACTCAACGATCTACTACCCAAGAGCAAACGGCCTAACCGAGGTTTTTAATAAAACTATCGTTCAAATTTTAAAGAAAACTTTGGATGATAACAAGAGAAATTGGCACGAGAAGTTATTAGAAGCCTTATGGGCCTACATGATGACTTTTAGGACTCCTACTCAGTTTACTCCTTACGCTTTAGTGTACGGGTCTGAGGCCATCTTGCCCCTGGAATTTCAGCTTCCGTCACTCTGAATTGCAGTTGCAGAAAAGATCACTACAGAAGAAAATGCCAGACTACGACTGGAAGAGTTAGAAAGCTTGGAAGGGAAAAGACTTTCAGCACAACAGAATTTGGAACTGTATCAAGCCAAGATGATCCAGGCCCATGATAAATTAGTCCGTCCTAGGACATTCAAAGTTGGTGACTTGGTTTTGGATCTCAAAAGACCTATTCTTGCACATCGCAAGATAGGTGGTAAATTTGAACCAACATGGGAAGGGCCATTCGTGGTCGAGACAGTCAACTCAGGAGGTTCCTACCAGCTTGTGAATTGCCGTGGAGAACGGCCCATGCTTCCAATCAATGGACGGTATTTAAAGAAGTATTACACAACCTGATGTTTCAAAGGGTGGCCTCTAAAGTAGAATCTTATCTCTAGAAACACGGGTGAAGTAATTGTCGGCATATTTTTAGGTTGTAAGTTTAATTTTAAAAAGAAGTCGCCTACAGAAGTTGTCGGTGAATTTTTAATTTTAAATTTAATTTAAATGTATATATATATAATTTATAAAGTAGTATTTAATTTTGAAAATAATTTTATGTTTGAAAATTTTAAGATATGAAATCAAACCGATCTCACATCCCAAATAGTTTATATAAACGAGCACCGCATCACAAACCGTGTATCTATCCCGAAGAATAGACACACGGCTTGATGATGGGGCTCGATTAAATAAACTAGGAGATTTGTGACATCCATTTGGTCTGTGAACCAATTTTATAAGCCGACAAGTTCCCCTGCTTAATATAAATGAATTAAGCAGGGTTTATGTTACCTGGGTTCATAAAGTTCCCTTTAAGGGTAAGCCCCTATAGTTAATTACATCTTAAATGACAGGAATCACTTAAGAAAACTGATCACAGAAAAATTCATTAAGAAATTCATATCTATTTTTGATAAAATTACACTTTAAAGAAAGATATTTTATTTTATTTTATTGCAGGAATGAAAATTTATAAGTGATGGAAGCAAAAAGCATGAAATGGAGCGAATTTGGATCAAAAAGGAGAAAATTCATGCAAATATAACTACTTCACCGACGGCGAGATCGAGGCCACCGACGGCATGATCGTGAAGAGAATTTCTGAACGAATTATAACTACCTCGCCGACAGTGAGCCCGAGCCAGCTGACAGCGAGATCGCGCGGTTTGAAGACCTTCTAGAAGCCCCGCTAACGGTGAGGTCGTTTCCCGCCAATGGCGAGACAGTTTAAAATGCAAATACATTGAACCTGGACACTTTTTAAAGAGGTGTTTAAGCACGCCTTGGACCTTTGCTTAACTCTATAAATAGAGGCCGAATTCTAGTGTCTTAGTGTGTCTTTTGAGTCTTCAAAAAGTTTCTTTAGAGTCTTTTATGTGTCTATTTTAGTAAGTCTGAGTGTGTTTAGTGAGTTTCTTTAGTTTATTTGAGTGCTATTTAGAAGTTTGCTGTACTAGAAGGAAAATTCAAAGGAACTTCAAGGAGTCTGCCTGGGAAGGAAATTAAGATAAGTATCTTTGTTTATTGTTGTTAACTTTAAATGAAATCCATGCTTTGTTTTATTCCCATGCATTCTGAGTAGTTTTCTTAGTCTTTCTCCTTGTTTATGAAAATTATGCGGATTGATGAAATTAAATAGAATCACCTAATATATTAAAATAAATTGTGATAATTTTTACTTAAAACTTAATTTACTTTCAATCTGGCCAATTGAGTTGTTAAAATATGTTGAATTATCAACTATAGTAAAAATTACATCCAATATTCGGGGAAGTCAAAAGCCTTGGAAGGCGGGTGCAAATAAATAGGGAAATATTAATTATCGGACGTAGAATTGGACATTTTAGTGTGATAGACTAAAATATTCAATTCGGTCCTACTTGTTTGAGAGCTGAAGTGTAGATGTTAGCCCTCAGGTGAGGGGAACGTGGGAGCTCTGAAGTGGCGACCAATATCCTCCCAGCTCTAGCTGCATGATTCGGTAATCAAACATAGGATTAGTCAATGTTCTTTGCACCTGGACCAAAGGGTAAAGAATATGAATGCTCCTATTTGTCACAATACAATTTAAAAAATTCTATTTAAATTCATCATTCACTTAATTTTCTAAAAACAAGGAGAAGGATACTTTTTCTGAATTATTTAAATCAACTTATTTCAAGCATTAGTTTACTTTAGTTTGCGATTGTTACTTTTAATTTCCGTTTACTATATTAGTAAGTAATTCCTTTTAATTTAGCTGATAACAAATCTGTTAAAAACTTCCCTATGGGATCGATAACCAGGACTCCACTAGAGCCCTGTATTACTTGATATAATACGTATTCTTGCATAGAATCCACATTATACATTAAATCATATATCTATATTTAAAGCGGAATCAAGTTTTTGGTGCCGTTGCTATAAACATAAATTGCATACATATTAAAAGTGGGTCAAGTTTTTGGCGCCGTTGCCGGGGAAGTAAAGAAATTATTTACTAGAGTAACAGACTATTTTAAATTTATTTTATAAAATTGTATGCGAAAATTTGAAAACAAAAATTTAATACCTTACGATTCAGAATTAGAGAGTACAATTAAAAGAATTAGAAAACAAAAAAGAGAAATTATAAATTTAACACAAATGGCAAATATTCCTGAAAATGAAAATATCAATCAACTAAGACCATTACGAGATTATGCCAACCCTACATTAGATGAAATTCATTTAACTATTCAAAACCCTGATGTATCTGCTAATTCATTCGAACTTAAACCTGCAATTATCTAAATGGTACAAAATAATCAATTTAGTGGTTCACCTACTGAAGATCCTAATTTACATATTGCTAGTTTTTTAGAACTATGTGCTACTTTCAAATATGAAGGAGTATCTAACGATGTTATTAGACTTAGACTTTTTCCTTTTTCTTTAAGGGATAAGGCTAAAATGTGGTTAAATTCATTAGCACCTGGATCTATTAAAACTTGGGGAGAATTATCACAAAAATTTCTATCCAAATATTTTCCACCATCTAAAACTGCTAAGCTTAGAAATGCTATAACTTCTTTTAGTCAGTTTGATGGAGAGTCTATATATGAAGCTTGGGAGAGATTTAAAGAACTTCTTAGGAAATGCCCACATCATGCATTACTAGATTGGTTAATTATCCAAACTTTCTATAATGGATTAGTAGGATCTTTAAGATCAATCATTGATGCTGCTGCTGGAGGCTCATTAATGTCAAAACCATTTGATGAAGCCTATGCACTAATCGAAGAAATGGCAACCAATAATTTTCAATGGCTTGCTGATAGAATGAATCCGAGAAAAATAGCTAGTATTCATGACAATGATGCAATATCTATGTTAGCCTCACAAATTACTGCTCGTATCTAAAAAATTAGATCATTTTGGAATGAATTACTCTACAAATATATCGAAGAAAATTCATGTGGACAACTTTTAGAATCCCAATCTCAATATGAAACTATTAATGCAATTAACAACAGACCCAATAATCCTTATGCAAATTATTATAATCCTGGATGGAAAAATCATCCTAATTTTAATTGGAATAATAACACAACTAATCAACCATGGATGAATAATATGAAACCTCCATTAGGAAATCCATCTAATCAAGGAAATCCTAATTATAAATCTAATTATCCACCTGGATTTAATAACCCACAATTTAAAGATAAGAAATTATCTATAGAAGAATTAATATTAAATATGGGTCAACATTTACAAAATCAAGGAAATCAATTACAAATACAAGGAAACCAATTACAAAATCAAGGAACAACTATTAAAAATATTGAAACTCAACTTGGACATATCGCTACCTGCACTTAATAATAGAATACCTGGAACATTTCCTAGTAATGTAGAAATAAATCCCAAAGACAAGGGAAATGAACAAATTAAAGCGATACAATTACGAAGTGGAAAAGAATTAGAACCTCTAATTCAGAAAGAACTTAAAAGTCAAAAAGAGGAAGTGGAAATTGAAAAGGAAAAGAATCAACAAGATCCAAACTTAGAAAATAAAATTTCTGTTGAAAAACCTCCACCACCATTTCCTCAATGACTAATTCAACATAAAAAGATAAACAATTTGCTAAATTCCTTGAAATTTTAAAGAAATTAACAATAAATATTCCTTTCGTAGAAGCTTTAGAACAGATGCCAAACTATGTAAAATTCATGAAAGATATTCTAAATAAAAAAGAAAATTTACCGATAATGAAATGGTCGCACTTAGTGAAGAGTGCAGAGTCTATTATTCAGAAAAAACTTCCTGAAAAATTAAAAGATCCCGGTAGTTTCACTATACCCTGCGCTATTGGAGAAAAATTCTATGGAAAAGCTTTGTGTGACTTATGAGCAAGCATCAATCTAATGCATCTATCAATCTTTAAAAGATTAGGATTGGGAGAAATTTCACCTTCTTCAGTAACTCTTTAGTTAGCTGATCGTTCTGTTACATATCCTAAGGGAGTTATTGAAGATGTATTGATAAAAGTGGACAAATTTATCTTCCCTGTAGATTTTATTGTTCTAGATATGGAAGAAGATAAAGAAATTCCTATCATTTTAGGAAGACCATTTTTAGCCATGGGAAAAGCTATGATTGATGTTCAGAAAGGAGAATTATCTATGAGAGTAAATGACCAAAAAGTTACTTTTAATATTGCTAAATCAATGAAATATCCTGCGCTAGAAAAAGATGATGAGTGTTTTCGAATGGAAGTACTCGATCATTTATAGAAAGAACATTTTAAGGAATATTATGAAGAAAAATTAGAAAAAGAAAATATTGAATTAATTGAAAAATCTGAAATAAATGAAGAACTAGATTATATTCAAGAGAAATTTGAATTTTTGGATAACACAGAAAACACTGAAAAAAATATAGTTTCATATATTATTAAACCTGCTAAACTTGAGTTAAAAATGTTACCTAATCATTTAAAGTATGCTTACTTAGGTAATTCTTCAACTCTACAAGTTATTATTTCATCTGAATTAAATGAATCTCAAGAACAAAAACTTTTAGATACATTAAAAAAATATAAGAAAATTTTTGGTTAGACTTTAGCAGATATTAAAGGAATTAGTCCTTCAATTTATATGCACAGAATTATTTTAGATAATGAACATAAACCTAAAGCAGAACCACAAAGGAGATTAAATCCAATAATAATAGAAGTAGTCAAGAAAGAAATTTTAAAATGGTTAGATAATGGTATTATATATCCTATTTCTGACAGTGCTTGGGTAAGCCCAATTCACTATGTACCTAAAAAAGGAGGGGTGACTATCAAAGCTAATGAAAATAATGATCTTATCCCTATAAGACAAGTCCCTGGATGGCGAATATGTATTGATTATAGAAAATTAAACACAGCCACCAGAAAAGATCACTTCCCTTTACCATTTCTAGACCAGATGTTAGATAGATTAGTCAGACATAAATATTTTTGTTTCTTATATGGATATACTGGTTATCATCAAATACAAATTGTTCCTTAGGATCAAGATAAAACTACATTTACTAGGCCTTATGGAACTTTCGCTTTTCGAAGAATGCCTTTTGAATTATGTAATGCACCTGCAACATTCCAAAGATGTATGATGTCTATATTTAGTAAATTAATTGATAATGGAATAGAAGTATTTATGGATGATTTCTCTGTATTTGGAACAACATTTGACACATGCTTAAATCATCTTGAAAAAGTATTTGAAGTATGTGAGAAAACTAATTTAGTTCTTAATTGGGAGAAATGTCAATTTATGGTTACAGGCGACATTGTATTAGGGCATAAAATTTCGGAAAAAGGCATGGAAGTAGACCCTGCAAAAATTCAAGCTATAGCTAAATTATCACCTCCAACTACGGTGAAAGGGGTAAGAAGTTTTCTTGGACATGCTGGATTCTACAGACGTTATATAAAAGATTTTTCAAAAATTTCTAAACCTCTAGGCCAACTTCTTGAAAAGGACAAGAAATTTGAATTTACAACTGAATGCCTGAATGCTTTCGAATTATTAAAAGTTAAATTAATTACAACACCTATAATAGTTTCACCTAACTGGGAGAAACCATTTGAGCTTATGTGTGATGCTAGTGATTATGCTATAGGAGCAGTTCTTGGGCAAAGATATGATAAGATTTTCAAAGTTATATACTATGCTAGTAAAACTCTAAATGATGCCGAAATAAATTATACGATTACTCGAAAGAGAATTATTAGCGATTGTATATGCTTTTAATAAATTTCGACATTATCTAATAGGAACTAAATGTATTGTACATATCGATCATTCCGCTATTAAATATTTAATGCAAAAGAAAGATTCTAAACCAAGATTAATCAGATGGATATTATTAATGCAAGAATTTGATTTTGAGATCATTAACAAAAAAGGAACTGATAATCAAATTGCTGATCATTTATCAAGATTAAAAAATCATGAATTATCTAATATTGATAATGAAATTTTAGATAGTTTTCCTGATGAACAACTTTATAATATTAATGAGTTGAAAATACCTTGGTATGTTGATATAGTAAATTATATTGTAAGTGACATTATACCACCTATGTTAACTTTTCAACAACAGAAAAAATTCATTCACGATACTAAAACATATGTTTGTGATGAACCATACTTATATAAGCAATGTAAGGATCTAATCATTAGAAGATGTGTGCCTTATGAAGAAACTGAACCAAGTATTCAAAAATGTCATTATTCTGATTTTGGAGGACATTTTGGGAAAGATAAAACTGCATATAAAATTCTACAATCTGTATTCTACTGGCCTACTCTATTTAGAGATGTATATAGATATATAAAAACCTGCTATAAATGCTAAAGAGTAGGAAAATTATCAAGAAAAATGAAATGCCTCTGAATTTTATATTAGAAGTTGAAATTTTTGATGTTTGGGGATTAGATTTCATGGGACCTTTTATTCCTTCATTTGGAAACTCATATATATTAGTAGCTGTTGATTATGTTTCCAAATGGATTGAAGCACAAGTTTTACCTAGGTGTGATGCTAAAAGTGTTTCGAAATTTTTAATGAAAAATATTTTTACTAGATTTGGAATGCCGAGAGTGATTATCACTGATGGATGAACTCATTTTAGAAACAAATATATTCACAAACTAGTAGAAAAATATAATATTATGCATAAGATATCAATCGCTTATCATCCACAAACTAGTGGATTAGTCGAAGTTTCTAATCGAGAGATTAAGCGTATATTAGAAAAATCCGTAAACCCTAATAGATTAGACCGGTCTATAAGACTAGACACCGCATTATGGGCATACAGGATCGCTTATAAAACTCCAATTGGAATGACTCCTTACAGGCTTATATATTGAAAAACTTGCCACTTACTAGTTGAATTAGAACATAAAGCATATTGGGCGATTAAAGAATTTAATTATAATATGAAAGAAGCTGGTGAAAAGAGATTGTTGCAATTAAATGAATTGGAAGAATTAAGAAACGAATCATATAATAATGATAGGATTTATAAAGAAAGAATGAAATTATGGCATGATCGGAAGATTAATCAGAGAAATTTTGAACCAGGACAAGAAGTTTTGCTTTATAATACTAGATTGAAAATATTTCCTGGGAAATTAAAATCTCGATGGTTAGGACCTTTCACCATAACTCAAATATTTTCATACGGAACTATAGAAATTGAAGATCTAAAAACAGGACATAGATTTAAAGTAAACGGACATAGATTAAAATCATATTTCGAAGGTAGAAGACCAAATTATAAAGAGGTTTTAATGCTTAGTCAACCTGAACACTAACTAAATTAGGTCGGGCTGACGACATTAAACCAAGCGCTTTATGGGAGACAACCCATAATAGTCTTTTATTTTAATTATCTGCAAATTAGTGAGTCTATATTATTAAAAGAAATCTTACTACTCATTTTTTTTATTAGAATCATCACAAAGTTGAACTTATATGATGAGATCAGAAAATATTCGGACCAGAGTGAAATTGGGCGATTTTTACGAATCTCGCAGACAGCGAGCCCGAGCCCGTTGACAGCAAGATCGTGTGCCATGACCTGAGTCAGCTTTATAACTAAGTCGCCGACGGTGAGGAACTTCCCGCTGATGGAGAGGCAGTTGAAAATTTGGTTTCTTAAAGATTTTTAATGCGGTTATTGACGGATCTAAGCCATTCCTTTGTAAGAAATGATTCCAAATCCGATTTTACACCATTTTCATCCTTAAGAACAACTAGAGACTAATCCTTTCCATCCAAAATGGCCACCAAATTCTTAAAAACCACAAAAACTGAAGTTTTCAACCGAAGAAAATTCGTCAGTTCGGAGGCACAACGTATCTTCAACAAAGGATTGATGAAGAAAAGACTTATTAAAGAAAGAGGATTTGTCAACAGAGGAGTAGAGAATTCTACTACAAAAATTGAAGAAATGATCAAACAGCAGCATTGGGAGGTATTTTGTTATACGACATCCGCTGTAGTTATTCCAGTAGTTAAAGAGTTTTACTCTAATTTACATGCGATCAACAATGGAAATGTGTACGTCAGAGGAAGATGGGTAACATTTACTCCTTCAAGGGTAAATGAATTGTTTTTTATAGAGAATACCTCTGTTTGTCATTATTCCAACTTAGTGCCTTCAATATACAATATGAACGAGATCTACGTATACTCGATCGACGAACCAGATGATTGGGAGTTACGAGAAGATGGGTATGTCAGTTTTTCTACATCACTTCTAAACCTTGTCTCGAAGCACTGACATTTCTTTATATCATCAAAATTATTACCTACCATGAGATTAAATAAAGTTTCAAAGGAATGCGTTATTTTAAACTATTGTATTCAAATTGGATTACCTATCGATGTTGGATCAATAATAGTAAAGTCTGCGTTGGGATTAATTGTGCATGGGTCAGTGCATGGACTTGGACACCCATCTACTATATTTGCTTTATGCAGTCAGTACCAAGTTTCTTATGAGGCTTGGGAAAAAGTACTTTTACCATGGAAATCACTGGATCATACTGATATGTTTCCAACTTTGGATAACAATGATGAAATTACCATTATTTCTGACAGAGCATCACAGAACAATCCTTTAGCAAGGCCCTTTACTGATAAGACTAATTTCATTCTGAAGAAGATTAAAGGATTGAAGAAAGAATTACAAAATGTGATGAATTCCATTGACAATATCTCTGATATGTTTGGTCATATTGATTGGAGAATGAAAGAGCACTTTGATCATACTGGACATCTGGAGGCCAGTTTTATTCATCTACTAAGATAGAAAGGATGGATTAATGAAGAATCTACTGTAGAATTACCTTTCAGGCCTTTCTACAATTTATTTGTGCACCTGCGTTGCATCAGAAATATCAGAGAAGATGTTAGTACAGACACTGAAGAGTAGGAAAGATTTCTATATTTATGTTATATTTGTATATATATATGTGTGTGTTTTGGAATTAGATTTTATTATGAGTCGAAGTTTGATTTGATCATCTCAGATTTGATGAGATTTTATGTAAATTGTTATGTCTCAACATTTAGATTGTTGTGGTGTGGATTGCGATGCTGAGTATTATGGATTTGAACATTTAAGTTAAGTATGGGTTAAAGTTGTTAGTGTGAAAATTGTAAGTTTCATGGATTTCATATATAAAGTTATATTGTTTGTGTTGTTTGATTTTTTGTGAGTATAAGTATCTAATCTTTGTATTATTATTAAATTAAGTGATCGGAAGATTAATTAAAGGTAATTCAAGGTTAAAAATGATTGACTAATTTCAAAAATTTAAAATTCTTAGAACCTCGCTGACGGCGAGAATTATCTCGCCGACAACGAGAAAACCCGCTGACAGCGAGACTGAGCTCGCCGACGGTGGATTTTTCCCGAAACTTTTGCCTTATGAAATTAATTAGCTCGCCGCGGCGAGAAAAACCTCACCGACAGCGAGATCACGAAAAGACCTATATTTGACCAGTTAACCGACACTATTCATCATCCCCTTCCTCAAAACTTCGAAAAAATCGACCTAGGGCTTGAGAGATCTCGGATTTGAGGCGATTTCAACAGTTTTTGACATCGGATTTCATCTTCCCTTGGTAAGAGCTTCACTCCTATGCAAAAATTTTTGATTTTCACCATGGATTTCTACTACATTGGGGAATTTTGAAAAAATCTGAAATATGGAGAAAATACTTGGAGGAATTTCATGGAAGTTGATTTAAATGGATTTTAGATGTTGTAGGAAGTCTTCTTAGTAATATTTTGGAGTTTAGTTAAAATTTTTGCAAATTTCACAGATCGAGAAATGGCTCCACGACAGAAGCGACGAATAGATTATGACGAAACCCGATTCATTAATGCAAGAGCACAAACTCAATATTTTCAAAACATTCAAGCAAGAAAGTGCATACAAGATCGAGTTATAAATGAGCGAGGATGAGAAAACTTCTGTTACGTGACCAACAGAGCCGTTGTGGAAGTGGTGAAGGAATTTTATACAAATTTAACACAGGCTGAAGTTGCACCGGTTAAGGTTAGAGGATTTTTTGTAGATTTCAATGCTGCTAGAATAAAAGCTTATTATGAAGTACGAGACACCTACACCAGCGAGTATGAAACTTTTGGAACTATGGAAGGACCACTGGATGAGGTGATCGACTTTCTCACCGATGGGAAAGGAGTCCGGAAGATAAAGCGACGGAACGGGTAAACTTCCCTCTTTCTATGCTAAATGCAACATCTAAAGCCTGACATTATTTTATTTGTTCTACTTTGTTACCTACCTACCACCATAGTGAGGTAACAAGAGATGGAGCAGTTCTGAATTTCTATATTCAGAACCAGAAGAGTGTTAATGTGGGAAATGTTATTTATAAAAACATATTAGCCACAGCTAGAAATGAAAGTGGTGGGGGACTAGGACATCCTGGTCTTATCTATGCACTTTGCCAATTATCTGGGGTAGAGGTAAGAGATGATGAAGAATGGATTGAACCTATGAAACCCCTTACTCAGGCTAATATAAAGAAATATGAATGCTACGAAGGATGGAGATCTGGAACAAGGGATTATGTACCTTCTTCAAGTAGAGATATACCCTCTACTAGTTATGATCAACCCCCTCAGTACACCACTCCTACCCTTCAAGATCCGATGAATGAATTAACCCCGAGTAGAAAGAGTTTTGAATTATTTGGAGAAAATATGGAAAGAAGATTTGAGCATATAGACCAAAGGATCGGAGGCTTGGAAAGAAGACACGATTATGATAGAAAATATCTTCAGCGACATTCAGAGTACGAAATTGCATACTATGAAGCTGAACGTCGATATAAGAGTGGTGATTTAGATGTTATCTTTCCTGAGTGCCCCCGATATTCACAGGTACTGTACCGCTCGGCCTTCTCGGCTCGAAGATCAGGGAGATGACATAGCTTGGGATTTTGATGTAGAAGATTAGAATCTTTGTTTAGTTTATTTAGTTTGTTTAGATTTATTATTTTGCAAACTTTATTATTCTGTGTGTAATATTTTAGTACTTTATGTGGACTTTGGACTCGGTATATTTATTTGTTTGCTTGAGCTGTGATATTAGATTTCTTATGTGTGTTAAATTAGTTTGCAATTTTTTTTAGGATGTTAATTTAAATTTTTTATAAGTTATAAATGTTAAACATTGTTTAGGATGTTTTAATATGTTTTAAAATAGATTAGTTAAATGTATATGTAGTAATAGATTAAGTTTTAAATTGTTATGTTTAATACTTATTTTAAAATTTCCATCCCTGCACTTTCTTTTAAATATTATATGAGGACGAATACTAACAGTACAGGTTCTGTAAGTAATGAAAAAGCCTACAAAAATTTCAAAGAAAAGAAATACCTAAAGCTCAAAGGTATGATGAATTTTATTATATACTTTTCCTTTTTCAATATATAGTATAGATAGAAAAATTTAAGTTTGGGGGAGGATAAAAATACGAATTTAATTATTAAAATTGTTCTCAATTTCTACTTTCAAAAATTATTATTAAATGATTTTCTATAATAGTTTTTCAATTCAATAAACATGAGTTACATTATTTAATTATTATATAAAGTTAAAGAAAATATTTCTAGTAATTCAATTAATTAATGGAATAAGATGTTTGGTTAAAAGGAATAAGAATATAGTAAACTATTTAAAGTAAGGGAAACTATATTCTAAAAATTGAAAATTCTTAAGTATTTAAGTGAAAAAGAAAGGAAAGAAACTCAATGAAGTAAAGACTATGAAATATATATAAGCAAAGAAATATTTTAAGTTTCAAATTTAGGAAGAGAAATTGAAGTTAAAAATTATTAACAGGCTATCCAGATACAGTAATCCGCACTTGAAAAAAAAAAGAAAGAAAAAAAAAGTAAAGAAAAGAAGAAAGAAAAGAAAAGAAAAATATAAGTGAGGAGAAGCTTGAGGAGATGCTCATCAAAAATTGGCTTCAATGGAATCAACATAAAGAGTAAAACTTAATTATATTTCTAAACTTATATTTATGGATTGGTACTTTACTAAATAGTGTTTTCTTGAACTTCCTATCATCTAAATATCTAAAGTAATTTACTATTTTAAATATAGTCATTCCCGAAATAAATAGAAAGCTAGAAATCTTAGACCTGATAACTAAATAATCTTATATCTATAAAGTTAATTTAATCACTCAGAAATATTTATATTTTACTTTATTATAATATTATTTAAATTTAATTCATATCATCTGAATTGAAAAATTCTATTATAGAAATCATTATTTTTATTTAGTATCAAAATTACTTGAGGACAAGTAATAAATAAGTTTGAGGGATTTTGATCACAAAAAAATTCATTAAGAAATTCATATATATTTTTGATAAAATTGCACTTTAAAGAAAAATATTTTCTTTATTTTATTGCAGTAATGAAGATTTATAAGTGATGGAAGCAAAAAGCATGAAATGGAGCGAATTTGGATCAAAAAGGAGGAAATTCATGCAAATATAACTACTTCGCCGATGGCGAGATCGAGGCCGCCGACGGCGAGATCATGAAGATAATTTCTGAAGGAATTATAACTACCTCGCCGACTGCGAGCCCGAGCCTGCTGACAGTGAGATCACGAAGTTTGAAGACCTTCTAGAAGCCCCGCTGACGGCGAGGTCATTTTCCGCCGACGGCGAGCCAGTTCAAAATGCAAATACATTGAACCTGGACACTTTTTAACAAGGTGTTTAAGCACCTCATGGATCTTTGCTTAACTCTATAAATAGAGGCTGAATTCTAGTGTCTTAGTGTGTCTTTTGAGTCTTCAAAAAGTTTCTTTAGAGTCTTTTATGTGTCTATTTTAGTAAGTCTGAGTGTGTTTAGGGAGTTTCTTTAGTTTATTTGAGTGCTTATTTAGAAGTTTGTCGTACTTAGAAGGAAAAGTCAAAGGAACTTCGAGGAGTCCGCTGGGAAGGAAATTAAGATAAGTATCTTTTTTTATTATCGTTAACTTTAAAAGAAATCCATGCTTTGTTTTATTCCCATGCATTCTGAGTAGTTTTTTTAGTCTTTATCCTTGTTTTTGAAAATTATGCGGATTGATGAAATTAAATAGAAGCACCTAATATATTAAAATAAATTGTGATAATTTTTACTTAAAACATAATTTACTTTCAATCTGGCCAATTGAGTTGTTAAAATATGTTGAATTATCAACTATAGTAAAAATTACATCCAATATTCGGGGAAGTCAAAAGCCTTGGAAGGCGGGTGCAAATAAATAAGGAAATATTAATTATCAGATGTAGAATTGGACATTTTAGTGTGACAGACTAAAATATTCAATTCGGTCCTACTGTTTGAGAGCTGAAGTGTAGATGTTAGCCCTCAATCGAGGGGAACGTGGGAGCTCTGAAGTGGCAGCCAGTATCCTCCCAGCCTAGCCGCAGATTCAGTAATCAAACATAGGATTAGTCAATATTCTTTGCACCTGAACCAAAGGGTAAAGAATAGGAATGCTCCTATTTGTCACAATACAATTTAAAAAATTCTATTTAAATTCATCATTCACTTAATTTTCTAAAAACAAGGAGAAGGATAATTTTTTTGAATTTTTTAAATCAACTTATTTCAAGCATTATTTTACTTTAGTTTGCGATAGTTACTTTTAATTTCCGTTTACTATATTAGTAAGTAATTTCTTTTAATTTAGCTGATAACAAATCTGTTAAAAACTTCCCTGTGGGATCGATAACCAGGACTCCACTAGAGCCCTGTATTACTTGATACATACTTATACTTGCGTAGAATCCGCATTATACATTAAATCATATATCTATATTTAAAGCGGGATCAAGTTTTTGGTGCCGTTCCTATAAACATAAATTGCATACATATTAAAAGTGGTTCAAAAACTCTCGATAATGATATGTGGTTTTGCTCTCAAGAATTTCAAAGTTTAAGGTTTTCAAAGGATTGAATTTTGGAATTTCAATAGGGAATTGATCAAATTTGGAACAGTTAATTTCAGGAGTTCAAAGGAAGAAAAGTAGGAGAAGCTGAGGATCCAAGAAGAATCTTGGCAACTTCCCAAACTATCCTATTGTTTGGCTTCAATTTAGGAATTTATTTAATATTGCAATCCTGCCAATTTTAATTAATTAGGACTTATATTCGTATGACATGATCATACAAATAACCTGAAAGATATGAGGGTTTATGTCGTACCGGACGACTACCTCGGAGTCCTAAGACTGGTTAAGGCTTAATTTACATGACATGATCATGCAAATGCCTAACAAAGAGTTGAGGATTTATGTTGCACTAGGCAAACTACCTCGAAGTTCTATGGCTTTGTTATTTAATTCTAAGAAAGTTTTGCTGAAGTAGATCCGAGTTTTGCTGATGACGATGGCCGAGCTGCCCACTATGCTCCGAGCTTCTTATTGTTACAGAGGTTTAGTTTTAGAAGTCATAAATTAGGAGATGAGAGAAGTGTTTTGGTTTAAAGAAAATCTTAAAATCCAAGTGTTTTTTTTTAATATTTTAATTAAAACAAATCTTAAAGTTGTTTAAACAGAACCGATTAAGATCCCACGGTTCCGTCATCCCGGCACCGTTATTTTCATCAAATTCACTTAGTGCAGATGAATTTGCTAAACCCAACTGAATGAGTTCCACACTTTCATTTAGACCGTGGGAAATCCCGTTAGCAACACGTGGGTTACATCATCCGAGGTATTCCCGATCATTCAATGAGACGTTTTAATTTAGTTACAATTGTAGTTTTGTTGTTCTGTTTGTGATTAAATTTTGAGTTGTTTTATATTTTGGAATATTGTGGCGGTGAATTTTATCTTGCTATGACTTTTAATTTAGTTTTGGTTTTAGTTCAGGGGCTATCCTAAAGGTTTTGGTTTTCATGCAACAGTCTTATTTATCATGCAAGAATGCAAGAAAAAGTAAAGCGCAATGCATGTAAGTAAATTTCAATAAAGTAAATTGCAATAAAATGAAAGCGTACTCGGAGGGTCTTCCCGTCATCCCAAGCTGCACTTAAAACACATGTTAAGGCATTTAAACATATTTTGCAAGAAATACCTAGGTAAAGCTAAGGGAAAGGGTTTTGGTTGTCTACCAAATTCCTAATCCTATAACTAGTCATTTCCTATGACGTCTAGGTTGTTAGTTTGGTTTAAGGATGATTTTCTTCATCAAAGAACAATTAGATTCAATTGTTCTTCTAAAACATCCCATCATATTGAGGAAGTGTTTAGGACGAGTCCTAAACATCTTTTTAAGACTTCTGGGATCATTTTAAGTCCAAGTAAATTTAGTTGCACATATGAATTAATCATCCAGGAGTTTAGTTAAACTTTGTCTCTTGCTCAGTGAACTTGGATATTTGATTACACGATGAATGAAGTGACATTTCACTTAATACTCTATTTAAGAGTTATAATAATTAAAGCCTTTAAGGGCAAGTTGGTTTATTGAGAATTTTAATCATCCTTAATTAAAAGTTTGAGTTAACGATTTAAAGTGATTTAATTTAATTATGCGGTTTTAATTAATAATTTTATTTAAGTTTGGAATGGTGTTCAAATTATTTTTAGATTTAATTTAAATCTTTACACTTTCAATTATCTTAGTATTTCAGATTGATGTTCATGCTTTAAATTTACTTAGATAGAAAGAGGTATTGGAATTATTGATATATTTTGATTTAACTCTTAATGATTTCATTTAGGTTTGTTGTTAAGTGATTTTAATTTAATTTAATTTTATTTAATTTCAACTTAATTTAATTTAATTTTTAATTTAATCTTAATTTAATTTTAATTTAATTTAATTTTAGTTTCAATATTTTAATTTTAATTTAATTGTTAAGGTGTTAATTTAATTTACTTTAAACTTTGACTTAACTTAATTTAATTTAATTTAACTTAATTCCAAGATTTTAAATTTGATTTTTAATTATTGGACCATTTAACATTTTAAGCTTTAATTCATTTAAGATTTATCTTCTTTTAATTTTTAATTTAATTAGTTTGGATTATTATTTTAATTTTTTTTAAGAATTAAATATTATTGAAGTGACTTATTTAGGGATTTTTAAATTAAAGAAAAAATATCCTCTTAATAATATCCCTATTTTAATAATCTAAATTTTAAATATATTCTTTCCAAAATTTAAATTATTTAATTAATTAGAGTTTCATTTTGATATTTTCAAAGTGTTTAATGGGTTTCTACCCTTTTAATTTCCCTAAGTTTCAATCATCCAAGAGAAAGTTAAAATAAGATATTTTACCCCCCCATTTTGATTAAACCTAAAGTTTTAATTAAGGGTTAAAATTTTTAATCACCTTTATGCCCTTTTAGGCTTATTTATTTCATAACTCACTAAATTGAGCTCAAATGAATTTGAAATTTTTATGT
The DNA here is from genome assembly GCA_022702705.1 of Papilionanthe hookeriana x Papilionanthe teres. Lineage (NCBI taxonomy): Eukaryota > Viridiplantae > Streptophyta > Magnoliopsida > Asparagales > Orchidaceae > Papilionanthe > Papilionanthe hookeriana x Papilionanthe teres. Next base: position 523,023 of record JAKZJZ010000022.1, read on the forward strand.
CACCTCACCCACATATCAATTAAGACATTAGAGGAGAAAATATGATTTTTCTGAATTTAATTTATTTATATAATTATTTTTAGTAGAAAATAGGGATTTTCAAAGAAAATTCAACAACATGACTAAGGAAAGGTTTCTATCCTTAAGAAAATTATGGGATGTTTCTAATGACCAGAGGACCACTTGGACCAATTTTTATTACTTTTTGAATTATTTTTTATTTATTATAATTATTTTGAGTTTTATAGTATTAATTAATTCTAAAATAAAATAAAAGTTGAAAAATAGATTTTATATTTTTCTTAAATTTCTCTGACCTCAAGGAGTACAGAGAAATAAATTTCATAATTTTTGTATTTTTCTTTTATTTATTAGAATTATTTTAGTGAAGAGGTTAAAAATTCATTTTTTTAATATTAAAAATTACATTAAGCCTTTAAAATTCAATATCTTACCCTAGGGTCTTAGAAAAAATATTTGGTTTGTTCCTAAGTGATTAGGAGTCAAAATGTAACATTTTTATGATTTTTAATATTTTGTGATTTTTTATTATTTTTTAATTATTAAAATATTAAAATTTTGTAAAAAATTAAAATTCCAACTTTAATTTTCCTGAACTCCCCTGATATCAGAGAAGCTCCAAAACCATTTTTGTGAGTTTTTGAAAAATATTTTTGGAGTTATGAATTTTTAAAATTCCATTTTGCTTATGAGGCTTAATCAATTCATTTGGTGAGGTTAATCAAGTCCAATTGATTTCAAAATTTTATGTAATGTTCCTCTGATCCTAAAGAGCAATGGAGAATTATTTTTAAGTAAATTTGGTGTGTAGTTAACCCTAATTAATTCAAGTTCAATTTTGAGAGTTTAGGCCGATTAAGGTTATTATGAATGAATTAACTCAAAATATATTTTTCATAGGGTCCCCTAGTCCTAAGAAACATCACCAAATTTTCCTAGAATTTATTTTACAACATGCTAATTATTGGAATTAAAATACCTAAAATAGTGACATGAACTTTAAAAATCAATAACGTTTCACAGAGATGACCTCTGACCTTGAAAAATTCAGGGAATGTTCCCAAGATCAAAGGCTTCAAAAGCTCTATGGTCTTATGCCATGGTGAATTGTCTATGCAAATGGAGAATCAAAACATTGGAAACAGTAAATAAATTATTAAAAATAAAATACTCATCCAATTAACTTGATTTCTTTTCCACATTATTCTCCTCTATTCACTGAGCAAGAGGGTATTTTTATTTTATTTTTGTGATTTTTCTATGCAAAGATATGAATTTTTCAAGTTCTGGTATTTAAATAATTAAAAAATACCCTAATTTTCCACTTATCCGACTCGGCGCCGCGTCATCCTACGGTGGCTCGAAAGCCCAAGCGTCGCTCTGTGATTTGGCGCCACCATCTGACTCAGCACTCCAGGAGCCCGCGGTTCACGTAACATTCTGTTGTCCGACTTGATCTCGACCTTCCGCTTGATACACCCGCGATCCAACGGCTCCTGGTCATCGTCTACGACTTGTGTGCACTCGTGACTGTCCACACTCAAACCCTAATATCTCTCTTGAGTCCAATGTATTTTCGAGTTCTTATACTCTATTAATTTGTCTTGAAGAGACGAACACATCCATATGGTTTATAGGCTATGAAATTAACCCAAACAAAATGGAGAGTTGCTGGAAACTCAGGAGGAAGAATGAGTTCATACCTTTGCTCAAAGAAGTGAAGCTTCGATCTGAGGGTTTTGTCATCTTCGATTGAGTCCAAGCAAGCTCCAGATGAAGTCCCTGGCTCTGGGGAATTGTCTAAGTATGAAAGTGACTAAGGCCGATCACAAAGCATGGAGGCTGGAAGCAATGGCTGGCCTGGTGAGGGGGCTTTTGCTGGGGAACTTCTCCTTTTAGTCTGGTGAAGGTGTAGGGTCAATCAATTTAAAGATTGACTCATTGTGGTCAAGTGCCCTATTTTTTGGGTGGATTTTCAACTCAAAAATTGAGCTCTGTTAATGGGGATTAGGGCAAAAGAACACTGGGAATCAACAGCTCTGGGTTAGAAGAAGGTCCTGGAGCAATTTTAGCAGAGTTTCCTTAAGGTCTGGTTCATCACCTTTTTTGACCGAGAGGTGAGTCGGTTTAAATAGAGGTGGCTGGAGGGCCTCCCACGGGGGTTTAATGGCTTGGATCATCTGCCTTGGCCAAGGGAAGAACAGCCACAGTGGCCTTTGGGCATGTGACAGCTTAGCAGGTTCAAATTGAATTTTTGATTCAAATTAAGCCTCTCGGCCTGGTGGTTTCCGGCGGCTGTGGTGGCTGGCCGGCTAGGCATGGGTCACCCTCAGGGTCAGGGAAGTCAGTGCTTGAGATTTGTGAGTTCAATTGGCAAATGCCAAGTGTAAAGAAGTTGATCAAAGTGGAAGGGGGAAGGGCTCATTTTGGGCTTGGTTTGGTCAAATGCATGGATTTGGGTTTGGTGCACCCACCAAGGCCTGATTTGGGCTGAAGGGAATCATATGGCTCAGTTGAATTGGAGTGGAGAAGTCTCCATCCATGGTGAGGTGGCTAAGCATGGTTTAGTGTGTATCATGGATGAGGTTAAAAGGGCTTAATGAATGCTTAAGAAAGGGGCCCCTTCATTTGCCATAAATGACATGATGAGGTGTCAAAACTCTCATGGCTTTATATGGCTTGTAAATGGCTCACGTTTGGCTTACATTTGGCTTGGAAAAGGTTGGCTTGTTTCATGAAAAAAGGGTTTTAGAAATTTTTGGCATTTAGGGGTAATTTGGCATGTGGCTTGATTTGGAATGGCTTGATTATTGATTTAGGACTTAGGGATGATTTCAATTAAATGTATAATGAGAAGAATTTGTCATGTGGGCTTTGGATTGATTTTGGGCTTTTTTGAAATCATTTTGGATGGGGTTTTATAGTGGTTTAGGGAAATGGGCTTTTGGATTTAAAGTAAATTTAGGATGAAAATTTTTGTAAAGGATTGTGCCAAATAAATGTTGCAATTGGTTTAGGCATGTGTCATGGGTGATTTGAAACAAGTTTAAAGTGATTTTGAATTGTATTGGGTTGAATTTGGGCTTTTTTTGGTAAAGGGGCCAAGGTGGGCCAAATTGGGTAAACTTAGGCTAAGGTTGGGCTAAGGTTGAATTTGGTGTAAAATTAGTGTTGAAAAATGTTTATGGGAGTGTTACAAAGAGTTTTCAACTTTTGTTGGGCTCTAATTTTTGGATTTGGGCCCATTTGGATTAGGTTTGGGTTTAGGTCAATTTAAGGGATTTTAGTTTCGGTTTAGGTTTGGGTGGAGTTTTGGTTTTGGGTTAGTTTGGGCTAGGTTTAGGTCATGGGCCAAAATTGGGCCTTTAGGCTTCAAATTGAAATTGGGCCCAAATGTCAATCAAATTGGACTTAGATTTGGTAAAAATTGATATAGGGGATATTGAATTGAAATTTAGAATTGATTTGGACCAAAATTGAGGTTAATTGGGGTGGTTTGGTTTAACATTGGGTTCACTTGGTCTAAAAATGGGTCAAATTAGGGGTTTTGGTAAACGTGGGGGTAAAATGGCAAAATTGGCCCATGGCGTACTTGAACAAAATGAAATTGGGAATATTTGGGATTTTTTGGAATTTTTTTTTGGAATTTTATGAATTTTTGGATTTTGGGGTAAAATGGTATTTTGGTAATTTTGGGGGGGGTTTAGGGGTATTTTTGGAAATTTTGATATTTTTGGCCAATGATGGTCAATTTGAATGGTGGAAAGTGTTTAGGATTGATTTTGAGGGATCTTGGGTAATTTAGGCAACTTTGCAAATTTTGGGTCTTTCCAAGGGTATTTGGTAGGTTTGGTGGGTCCGGGGCTCCGGGGGTGAAAAATTGAAATTTTGAAAAAAGGAAGATTGATCAAATGTTAGTGAAATGGGATCACTTTGGTTGAGCCATGAAGCCATATTAAGCCCATATGAGCAATAAGAGGACTCATTTGGGACATTCACTATGCTGTTCCTAACCCTCTTAGCTAGGGGCTTAGGGGTTAAGGACCATCCATACGAATTACCTACATGAGTCAGGAAGTCAAGTTGGGTGTGAGTGTGGTTTTAGGACTTGGAATGTGTGTGATAGTGTAGTGTATGTGCAAGTGAACCCTCACTGGACCGAGCGACCAGGGGTATTCCTAAGGCCAAAAAGTCCTATAGGGAACTCATCCTTTAGACCTCCACATTTGATTTCAACCCTCTAGGTGATTAGGGGTCTACAATCAAGCTTGTGGGGTTTGTAGGGGGTTAAGAAGTAGTTTGAATTTTTAAAGGGTGGGTTCCATTTCTATTCCTCTAAGATTAGTCAAAGGAAAATCCTAAGGCTAGATCCTAAGTACTAAAGAGAGAAGCAAAAGACCTCATAAAAAATGAGGTCAACAAATGGACCCCCAATAGGTGCGATGTGCTAACCAAGCGCACCGCGCATATTGGTGTTGACCGAAGAGATCAAAAAAACCAACACAGATGTCCAAGTGACAAACTTAGGACGAAGTAGAAGAATTTCCGCTGGGGAGTATCATGTATATTTCCAAAACTGGAGATTCCTGAACTCTCGCTGGGGAATGGAAAAGGAGATGAGCTCCAAATCACAAGATCTGGGGAATTCAATTTAGATTTCAGTTTACTTTTAAATTTCAAGTTTCAATGTGTGAGTTTAGATTTCGATTTGTTCTGAGTCTCAATTTCGATTGAAGTTTAATTTTAAATTGATTTAAGGAAATTTTGAATTTGAAATTTTGATTTAAAATGAGAATTGAAACCTAGGTTTCAACCTCGGGATTGCGAAGAGAACTGGAATTTAGGTACCAGCCTCGGAGTGAGAATCAGAGTTTAAGTATCGACGAAAAAAAAATGATGAGAATCAAAATTTAGGTACTGATCAAGAGAGAGTGAGATTTGAAATTTAAGTATCAAACCTGAAAGAGAATCGAAATTTAGGTATCGATCTCGGATGAGAGTCGGAATTTAGGTACCGGCCTCGAAGGAAGAGAACTAGAATTTAGGTACCAGTCTCGGAATTTAGAATTGAAATTTAGTTATCAATTTTAAAGAGAATTGAAATTTAGGTATCGATCTCGAAAGAGAATTGAAATTTAGGTATCAATCTTGAATGAGAGTCAGAATTTAGGTACCGACCTCGAAGGAAGAGAACTGGAATTTAGGTTCCAGTCTCGGAATTTAGAATTGAAATTTAGGTATCAATTCAAAAGAGAATCTAAATTTTGGTATCGATCTCGAATGAGAGTCGGAATTTAGGTACCGACCTTGAAGGAAGAGAGCTAGAATTTAGGTACCCGTCTCAGAATTTAGAATTGAAATTTAGGTATCAATTCAAAAGAGAATTGAAATTTAGGTATCAATCTCGAATGAGAGTCAGAATTTAGGTACCGACCTCAAATGAAGAGAACTGGAATTTAGGTATCAGTCTCGGTATTTAGAATTGAAATTTAGGTATCAATTTGAAAGAGAATCGAAATTTAGGTATCGATCTCGAATGAGAGTCGAAATTTAAGTACCGACCTCGAAAGAAGAGAACTGGGATTTTGGTACCAGTCTCGGAATTTAGAATTGAAATTTAGGTATCAATTCGAAAGAGAATCGAAATTTAGGTATCAATCTCGAATGAGAGTCGGAATTTAGGTACCGACCTCGAAGGAAGAGAACTGGAATTTAGGTACTAGTCTCGGAATTTAGAATTGAAATTTAGGTATCAATTCGAAAGAGAATCAAAATTTAGGTATCGATCTCGAATGAGAGTCAAAATTTAGGTACCGACCTCGAAGGAAGAGAACTGGAATTTAGGTACCAGTCTAGGAATTTAGAATTGAAATTTAGGTATCAATTCGAAAGAGAATCAAAATTTAGGTATCGATCTCGAATGAGCGTCGGAATTTAGGTACCGACCTCGAAGGATGAGAACTGGAATTTAGGTACCAGTCTCAGAATTTAGAATTGAAATTTAGGTATCAATTCGAAAGAGAATCGAAATTTAGGTATTGATCTCGAATGAGAGTCAGAATTTAGGTACCGACCTCAAAGGAAGAGAACTGGAATTTAGGTACCAGTCTCGGAATTTAGAATTGAAATTTAAGTATCAATTCGAAAGAGAATCGAAATTTAGTTATCGATTTCGAATGAGAGTCGAAATTTAGGTACTGACCTCGAAGGAAGAGAACTGGAATTTAGGTATCAGTCTCGGAATTTAGAATTGAAATTTAGGTATCAATTCAGAAGAGAATCAAAATTTAGGTATCAATCTCAAATGAGAGTCAGAATTTAGGTACCGACCTCGAAGGAAGAGAACTAAAATTTAGGTACCAGTCTCGGAATTTAGAATTGAAATTTAGGTATCAATTTGAAAGAGAATCGAAATTTAGGTATCGATCTCGATTGAGAGTTAGAATTTAGGTACCGACCTCGAAGGAAGAGAACTGGAATTTAGGTACCAATCTCGGAATTTTAATGAGAAATGAAAACAGGCTCCAATCTCGAAGATTCATCTGTATGAAGAGGGACCCAATCCCATGCCATCAGATCCAAATCGAACAAAGTTCGTGGCTTCGTGTCGATAGAACTAGTCGATCCTCTAAGACACAACAACAAGAGAATTGAAAGGAGCTGGTAAGGGTACCAAGCTGAAAAGACTTAACTTAACGACAAGTCGAAGAGAATATTCAAATTTCAAAAGAGTTTCAAACAGATTTCAATTGAGGAAAGAACTGAAAGGTACAAATCAGAGGCTTCAGATTGGAATTCAATTTGAGATTTAGATTCGTTTTGTTTGTCTTTTAACGATCCCATTTTTTATTTTTGTTGTTTATTTAGTGTTCATCTGAATTTGAAGTTCATTTTTAATATTCTGATTTTTAGGAAAAATTCTCATTTATTTTCTTTTCTTTTCTGTTCTTCGTTCAAAGTTCATTTAACTCTAATGGCGTTTCCCAGTCAATTTGCACAAAAAGAGGTGAAGGCAAAATATGACGTAGTCATTTTCATTCCAACTTGCTGAAAGTACATCATACAACTTGATCTAATCATGATGATATTTTTCTCAGAAATTTAATGTCTCATACAATCCATGTAAATCCAAAACGGACTGTGTAAACTTCTTGCTGATCCATTCAAAAGCGTCTGTAAGAAAATCTATGTCTAAATAGTAAGAAACATGGGCAATAACATCACCTTCCAAGCCACCCTTGGCAGGAATGCCACATGGATGTGCATTGGAGGTGTGTTATTTCCCATGTAACTCACAGCTCGTAGGGCCGGAGACTCTCCAATTCTGGATCTGGCTGAAAGTGGTAAGACATTTTTCTGTCGTCCATTCTTCTAAAGTAACTAAGATCTGCTCCCCAGGCACTCCTGGAATGCAATGCTTCGCAATATCTGCTCCGTTTCCTTTTAACACCAGGACGGAACCTACCGGTAGTGGTATCTCCACCGGCCCTCGAAACTCACCGGGGCCTGCAATCCGGAGGTTAGATCCGAACATGATATTGCATTGGTTGACGAATGATACTGTGCAGAAGGGTCTAACAAAGTCATGATGGTCTATATGCGGAGGTATGCAGTCGCCTTCCTTGTAGATGTTAATAATGCGGTACGTTAGGTATGCAATCTGTAGGCAGTACCCTCCATCTTATCATCACATTCACCATTCTCTTGATGATTCTTGGCATCAGATCCACCTCACTGCGACGGAGTATCCCTGGTGGATTTCCTTTTCTGTCTATAGCAAAATTGTAGCAACATCCGCATTGGATTGTAATTCTTCCCTTTCCTGGCATCCATCTTCGGGGTTCTAAGTATGTTTTTTCTCTCAGGCAACCAGCTCGACCCATTTTCTGCAATTCAATGATTCAATCTACAATTTGTTGTTGTTCATAATCTAAGAAAACATTTGTATGCAGCTTAAGGCCTTCCAAGATGTTGACCCTCTTGTTTCCAATTCTTTCAAAGTATTCAAAGGTTTTCTTCTCAACTAATTGCATTTTCTCCAGCTCGTAATTTGGGATTATCTAAAGTCCTCGGTGTCTAGTAACATACTGCAGGATGTATGGCTCAACCCCAGCACGTTCTTCTGCATGTCTCGGCTCCTCGGGCATAGTCTCCATAGGGACATCCTCCGGGGTTGCTTTCGCAACAAGACTCTTCGGATCCGGTACATCTGCTCGGCGTCGAGGTACTCACTCTATTTTTGCTTTTCTTGGTATTTCTCTTATATGTTCCAAATTTCTTGGAATTTACTTTCTTCTTTCTGGTTCCTGACGAACCGGTCTCCTTGGAGCATTTGCACTAACGGTATCCATTGTCTATTTATGTTGATCTTCTGCTAACTTGGTCAACATTTTGCGAATGCGACGATTCTTATTTCTTCGCTGGGTAGCAGTGAGAGTAGCTCTCCTTACCCCTTGAATTTCTGCGGGCGTGGCTATGATAAGCCTACCCTCTGCTGTGGCAACCACAGACTTAACTTTCTTATCTTCTCCGATTGCATGCGCGGCATTTGCTTTTCTTTTCTTGCTGCTGGATTGGTGGCTCGGGCCACCCATTTTCATCACTGTCTGGCTGTGAAGTTCTTCTTGATCAACTGGGATTCAATCATCTTCTTCGTATTGTAAGCCAGTTGGTGTGAATTCTAAGTCAATCTCTATCACTGCACCATCCCTCACCCTCTTTTCATCAAGTGCTAGACTCACGCCATTTCTAAAGTTTAGAACCAACCGCTCGTTCGACATTTCCCTGGAAAAAAACAAGGAAATGATCAGAGGTTGTACTAAGAACAAGAACAATAAGAAAAACACTTAAAAATTCTTATTCACTTCTTTTAAATTTAAAGGAAGTAGGAAGAGATGAGAAAACATCAGGAATGAATGGATTTAAAAGGAAAGATTGACATTTTATTATTCTGATTTCCCATGTTTTCTTTTTAACATTTTCGTTGTTGAGATTTTTTTTATCATCCATTTGATTTTGTTTTTGGTTCAGACCCAGTCACAAAGTGATTATTTCACCCGTGTTTCTAGGGATAAAATTCTACTTTAGAGGCCACCCTTCGAAACATCAGGTTTCGTAATACTTCTTTAAATACCGTCCATTGGTTGGATGCATGGGTCGTTCTCCATGGCAATTCACCAGTTGGTAGGAACCTCTAGAGTAGACTGTCTCGACCACGAACGGCGCTTCCCATGTTGGTTCAAATTTACCACCTATCTTGCGATGTGCAAGAATAGGTCTTCTGAGAACCAAAACCAAGTCACCGACTTTGAATGTCCTGGGACGGACTAATTTATCATGGGCCTGGATCATCTTGTCTTGATACAGTTCCAAATTCTACTGTGCAGAAATTCTTTTCCCTTCCAAGCTTTCCAATTCTTCCAGTCGTATTCTGGCATTTTCTTCTGTAGTGATCTTTTCTGCAACTGCAATTCGGAGTGATGAAAGCTGAACTTCCAGGGGCGAGACGGCCTCGGACCCGTACACTAAAGCGTAAGGAGTTGACTGAGTAGGAGTCCTAAAAGTCGTCCGGTAGGCCCATAAGGCTTCTAACAACTTCTCGTGCCAATTTCTCTTGTTGTCGTCCAAAGTTTTCTTTAAAATTTGAACGAGAGTTTTATTAAAAGTCTCGGCCAGGCCTTTTGCTCTTGGGTAGTAGATCGTTGAGTATTGCCAATCGATCCCGTGTCTTCTGAAAAAATTGTTGATCTTTGTACTCTTGAATGCAGACCCATTATCTAAAATGATCTTGCGTGGTACTCCAAAACGGTAGATGACTTGGTTCTTAAAAAACTGTAGCACGTGATGTGCCTTCACTTCTCTGAGTGGTATAGTTTCTGCCCATTTAGAAAAGTAGTCTGTAGCTGCAAGAATGAAGTGATGTCCTCTTGAAGAAGACAGTTTTATCGGACCCACTATATCTGTGCCCCAACACTCAAATGGCCATGACGCAATTGTCGGATGTAGTACTTTTGGCAACTTTCATACAGTCGGTCATCATTGAGGGCTAGTAGTACCCTAGTCTTTTAATCTTCATTTTCATTTTCGGACCTGACTAATGAGCGCCACAAAGTCCAGAATGTATTTCTTTAACGATTTCATGAGCTTCGGTCCCGCTCAGGCATCTTAACCACATCTGATCAAAAGACCTTCTGTATAATGTGTTGTTTATTAATGCATAAGACAGAGTTCTTTTCTTTATTTGATGGGCTAACGAATTATCGTCTGGTACGTTTCCTATTTGCAAGTAGTCTATTAGTGGCAGCCACCAATCTTCTGTATTTTCTATCACTGCTACAATTGTTTCTTCTGCTTTTCTTTCTGATTTATGTATTGTATCCATGTCGAGCTGTGATAGGACCTGTCGTCCTTGAGCCGACACTTCAGCCGACTCATCCTACGCAAGCAGGCAAATTCCTTTGCAAGGCAGGCTAACGCATCTGCGAGAGCATTTTCTTTTCTGGGAATCTTGTAGATTGCTATGTTTGGAATTTGTTCCCATAATTTCATGGCGTACTGAAAGTACTACTCGAGTCTTGGCTTTAGAATTCTGTATTGTCTGGCAACCTGTTGAATGATCAACTGAGAATCTCTGTAGATGTTGATGTCCGTTATTCCCATCTGAATGGTTAATTCCAGTCATGTTATGAGGGCTTCGTATTCCGCTTCGTTGTTTGTACACGGTTCTATTAAGTGATAGGAGTACCTTAACATTCCCCGCTCCGGCGTTATAAAGATTAGTCTGATTCCTGCCTTACCGGGCACTATCATTTGCGATTCTTTATCTTTCTGTGCTTAAGAAGCTCCGTCGAAGTACAGTTCCCAACATCGATCATCAGGGTCTTCTAGGCTCATTATCTGCTCGTCAGGCAAATCGTCGTCGAGAGGCGAATCCTCCGGCAAAGGGTGTGCTGCGAGGAAGTCTGCTAGGACTTGTCCCTTTACGATGCAATTAGGAACAAAAGTTATGTCGAATTGCAATAGTATCATTGACCACCTGGAAAGTCTACCAGAAAGCGTCAGTCGGGTCATCAAGTATTGCAACGGATTAACCCTCGAAATAAGGTTGACCTTATGTGAAAGCATGTAATGCCTGAGCTTTTGAGCTGCGAAGATTAGGGCTAAACAATGCTTCTCAATCGGAGGATACTTTACTTCCATCGGGATTAGACGACGGCTTAGGTAGTAGAGAGCGTTTTCTTTTCCCTCGTCATTGACCTGGGCTAGCAGGGCTCCGAGAGAATCACCTAAAGCTGCAGTATAAAGTATCAATGGTTTACCTGAGACCGGGGCTGTTAAGATAGGAGGTGTCATTAAATATTGCTTAACGTCCTTGAAAGCCCGCTGGCATTTCTCATCCCAAATGAATTTGGCGTCCTTTTTAACCAATGCCGAGAAGGGCTGACACCTACCTGACAAGTTCGAGATAAAGCGTCGAAGATATGCCAACTTTCCTTGAAAGGATCGTAGTTGTTTCAAAGTTTTGGGAGGAGGCATTTCTAAAATAGCTTTAATCTTCTCCGGATCAATTTCAATCCCGCGATGTCGGACAATAAATCCTAAGAATTTCCCGGAGGTGACACCGAAGGCGCATTTCAAGGGATTCATCTTAAGGTTGTATTGTCTTAGTCGCTCGAAAACAATTCTCAAGTCATACAGGTGATCTTCCTTCAGTTTGCTTTTGATGACCACATCATCCACGTAGCACTCGACTTGGTTGTGAATGAGATCATAAAAAATCTTCGTCATCGCTCTTTGGTATGTTGCTCCTGCGTTCTTTAGTACGAATGGCATTACTTGTGTAGCAATACACTCCGATCGGCGTTCTGAATGCCGTGAGCTTTTCGTCTTCTGGTGCCATCTTTATCTGGTTGTATCTTGATGATCCATCCATGAAAGAGAAGATTTCATGTGTTGAAGCAATTTCGATCATCAGTTCTGGGATTGGTAGTGGAAATTCAACCTTTGGACATGCTTTATTCAAATCTCTGAAATCCACGCAGATTCTGATCTGACCATTCTTCTTTCTGACTGGTACCACATTGGCTAACCAAGTTGGGTATTGTTCTTCACGGACAAATTTAGAGTCTATTAGCTTCTTAACTTCAGCTATTACTTGTTGCTCAATTTCTAGACGCATTCTTCTGGGAGCTTGTCTGACTGGAACGGAAGTAGGATCCACTCCTAGCCTGTGAACTGCGACTTCTGGAGCTAATCCTGGCATTTCATCATAACTCCAAGCAAAACAGTCCTTGAATTCCATTAATAACTTGATTATGTCTTCAGAGTCTTTTTTTATTGAGTAAGGAGCTAACAAAGGTCGGCCTAAGCTCTTCGCTAGTACCTAAGTTAACTTCCATTAACTTGTCTATTATAGATTTGATTTCTTCTTCGAATTCTGGTGGAGCATCTCCGATTGGTAGATCTACGAGGCCTTCTGAAGCTTCCAAGCAGTCTTTATTAGGTTCGCAAGTAACAACCAAGAAAAATCATGTATCATCAACTGATCCTACTGTGCCGAATCCGAGACCATGTTTTGAATTGGGAGGCCGACCGACATTATTCCATAATTTTTAAAAGTGTTGTGATCGGCCTTTTGTCCATTGTCGAGGTAAGACACCACGTTGAATTAAATTTTGAACACAGGGAGAGTACCACTCAAAAGGTAGTTCCATTAATTCAGATGAGGTAACATCTTGAGTTGTACATCTTTTTCGGTATTGGAAGAAGAAGCACCACGGTAAAACTTGATTGGTTTAGTACCACCACCATGCACTTCCTTGACCACCATACCCTCGATCTTATTAGAATGGATCGGGGTCAGGGTCATAGTATGTACATAATGGTTAATCTTCTCGTACATTAATTTATATTCTTCATTCTTTTCACCTTCGAGAGAGATCTTGAACTGTGGTTTATTCTGATCTATTATTGCTGCTTCTTTCTTGATTTCTTCTTCTTCTTCAGAGCTATTTTCCCAATCAACATCGATGACCGGTTTCTTCTGTCCAACTGTTCCAACGTTTCTTCCACGTCCTCATCCCCAGCCTCGACCTCGGGTGCGAGTTCTGGAGAAATCTTCACCATTTCACCGTAAGGGAGTGGTGAGTAACTGTTGGACTAGAACTTCAGGTTCTTCATCGTCTCGAACTTCTTTTGCTTCATTTGGTATGATATTTCTTGAAAATATTGTTTTCTTCGGGGGTGCGTTGTAGGCCGCATCTTCATGAATTCCGATCTCGTGAAAGGAGAATGGTTGCAAGTCACCTTTGATACACTGTTCTCCTCCATCGTAATACTTTATGCACTGGTGCAGGGACGACGGTACCATCCGATTTTCATGGATCCATGGCCGACCCAGTAGAGCGTTGAACGATGTTTCAGAATCAATTATGTGGAATTTTACGGTTGTCTTTGCTAAATCACCGGTCTTCATTAATAGTGTTATCGATCCAAGGGCTCTTTCTCATTTTTGATTGAAGCCTCTTAATATCATCTTGTCTGCTTCAAGCTCACGAGCATCAATTTCCATATACGCTAGCATCTAAAGATTCATTATGTTGATTAATGCTCCCGGATCAACCAACACTCTGGAGAGCGTCAACTTTCCAATAGTGACTGAAATGTATAACGGTCGGTTGTGATCAGCTGTTCCCAGTAATAGATCATTGTCCGTGAAGGTAACACCTCGTTGTTCTCTTAACGAGCAAACCTCGTGGAAGGAATTACCGACCATTTGAGTTAAATAAATCCATGGATCAAGTAAAGCCTTTATCAGAGCCTCCCTCATCTCCTTTGACAGGATCAGAGCATCGTATATGCTTAGTTTGGCTAGTAGCTTCCTAAGATGGGCTAGCACGTTATAGCCCACTTTATTACCATGTTCCTCGGCTTCTTCCCGAATGGGCAATTCCTCTGCTGGGGTTGGCTCTTCCTGAGCAACCAACTGCTTTCCTTTATCCTTTAGACCCATTCTCGGGGGTAGAACTTTTCTGCTTCTTAGATTGATCTCTGTTATCTCTTCTAAATTTACCGGTGTCTCCTCTTGAATCGGAACAAGCGGCTCTGCTGAAGTTGCTTCGGTGTCTGATGGTTCTAATTCTATTGTGATCGGATCTCCTCAGAATTCACATATGGACTCGTTGCTTGTCTAGCTTTCGTAGCCTCCTTTGTGAACATCTTCTTCGTCGTGGTCATCGAGGTTATATATGATTTGAGAATCGTTATTTGTATTGGGATCGAGATCCAGATTAAGTCGATTGTTGCTAGTTACGTAATCATTAGAAACAGTCAAAATGTAGCCAACGCCATAACCCTTATCATTATAAGATCCCGCTGGGCGAGCAGATAATCATACAGAGTTAGGAGTTCGAGAGATTTCTCCCTCGAATCAGAAACAACCATCCTAGGATAAGCAGCCCCTAGTCTACCCTTCAGAGCCTCGGTCTTCTTTTCTTCCACGATCTTCTCCTCCTTCTGGGGTGACTCTTCAATCGCAAATGATAGTGTCGGCTCGACAGGTTTTAAACTCTGAGTTGAAGCGCATACCGAAGCGGTCTGGATGTGATCCAAAATTTTCTTCGATGATCTTGTCCAGACAGTACTCCATTCATCATCAGTCATGTACGGGTTTATCGGAACAATGGGATCCGTTGAAATAACATTGACGGAACCTCCTTTCTGGGGTTCCTTCATGTATTCCTTTGGGATCGTTATGTTCCCTCTCTGGAGATTATCATCAAGCCAACTCTTGAAAGTGATGCAATCCTCTATCTTGTGTCCGAGCATGCGGTGGTAAGGGCAATAGTTCGGATGATCTTTCTTATTGACTTCCTCCGACTTCTTGGGCTCTGGCAGCTGAAAATCCGGTGTCTTCATTAAGCTGCGGAACATCTTCGCTACTGCTTCAGTTTTGAATGTATATTTTCTATTTAGAAGTTCTCTTAAGGTACACGATGAATGAGGTGGTAGTTCATAATGCTGAGGTGACTGATAGCTTGGACGAGGTTGCTGATAGCCCTGCTGAGGTTGTTGATAAGTCCGTTGTAGTGGTTAATAACTAGGATGTGGGCCGCTCTGACTGTATCTGAACTGGCTGCTTGCCCTTATCTATTGTTGTGAAGATTCCAGATTTCTTTTTGAATGTTTTCACGTGCTTCTTCTTATCGTTCTTGTCCACATAACTTAACTGCTTGGCCTCTTCTTGCAAGCTCCCGGCCTTGCTAAGCAACTTCTCGAAAGTCTTGATTGTAAATCCTTTAAGGAGAAGTGCTATCGGGCCATGGATATTTTTAAGTAGGATGTCGACTGCATGTTGTTCTTGAAGCTGTGGTTCACACTTCATGCTTAAGTTTCTCCATCGAAGTATGTAATCCACATAAGTCTCGTTCGGCTTTTTTTGCTCCACCACTAGATCACCGATAGTGATGTGGTGCTGAGCCCCAGCAAACCATTTAACGAAGAGATTCTCTAGTTCTGAAAAGGTCTTTACTGAACCATTCGGCAATTTTGCGTACCAGTCGAAGGCAATCCCTGATAAACTGCTGACAAACTGGCGGAAGAGTAGAGCATCACTCCCACTGGCATTGCAGCAACTAGCACGAAAATGTGTGACATGTTGTCGAGGGTTTCCTGTCCCATCAAAAGTCTTAAATAGAGGTGGTACGAAGCCTTTCAGGTATTGGACTGCATCGAACTCTTCGGGGTAAGGTCTACCCATCTGAATAGATGCTCCACTCTTGGATTGTGCTAGAGCTTCTCACACCTGTTGTTCTACCATGCTCTTAATGTTCTTTTCTGGAATCATGCTTTGTGCAGGATCTTTCTTTGGTTGTTCATCTCCATTGACGGATGTGATCTCTTTTCCTCCATCTGCAATATGGATAATTTCGGGGTGTTTCTTTCTGATGTTGTACCTGACTCTGGAGAGTGGCTAAGGCAGCATCCAACTCTTACATCCTCTTTGCCATCTAGGAAATTGTGTCATCTCTTTCCCGATGCTGTGCCCTCATCACTTCCGGTTCATCTCTTTCTGCAGCTGCTGGAGCACCTTGTGAAGCGGATGATGCTCGCGTCTCAACCATGTTGATCTCGGCATACTCCTCATCCATGAACTCTGATGAGTCAACTTCATCTTCTAGTTTTTCTTCCCTTTCTTTTGTTAACCGTCAGATGTCGGTCCTTAACTTGTCCATGGCATCCTCTAGTGGCCTTTTCTGCACGGTCTCGCAGTTGTCTCGTGACGGTTGTTGAACTTCCTTTTCGGGAGTCCCCTTTATTGCAGTAGCACTTTCTTCTGATTCAAGTCTCCTGACGAGACTTTTCTTCTCAGGACATTATTTTGGTCTTAGCTCGCCAGTAGTAGGTCACCATACCATCCTTCTCGCACCCGGAAGCCTAGGACCAGATGATCTGTCGGTTATATGCTGGAAGGTGGTATCCTCCCTAATTTGTAGACCCGATACAACAACAGGTGAACTTGCTTTTATTTTCTTCTTTGATTTCTCTGTGGCAGCAACAAGCTCTATTCGCGGTCCGAGACTGGATTTAGCTGGCACTCGTCCTATCCTTCTTAAGATTTCTGACACAGGGCATCTTTCTTTCTTTGCCAATCTTTCTATCACAACTTGGAGTCGAGCAAATGGCGTAGTCTTATCCCTCTTCCTTTTGTAATTGTTGTAGTACACAGGTCGGGGTAATGCAGAGGCGATCCTAGACATCCTCTTCATCTGATGCGGTAGAGAGAGGGTGAAACCTGCTCCCTTCCAACAGAGGTATATACTCAGGCAGTTCTTCTCTTTCCTCAGGAATTTCTTCTAGAAAAGCAACTTTAGTGGCTTTGGCTTTCTTGATCTTGGTGATCTTTCTGCTTCTATTTCTCCTTTGAGTCCGAGTTAGGGGTGCAATTCTTGAACTGGACCCAATCTCAAAAACAGATGGTATTGTAGCAAAATCTGTACCCTCCACGGTGACAGGATCATCATAGACTTGGATTTCCTTCCCCTTCAGTTTGGCAGAAGTCGGGGTAGGTGCAGAGATGACTAGACCGGTAGGGGTAGAGACAATAGTCCTCCTATGAACAGTAATACTTCTTTCAACTGGAACCCTTTGTAGGGGAGGGAATTCTTGAGTCAATTTCAAGTTGAACTCAATCACGGGTTTCTCAGTTTCTGACACTTTGTCCATTAGTGTGAAAAGAGTGACGTCAGCGAACTTGATATCTGTGTTAACGAATCCTTGTCTGAAACAGATGATTCCATTGTCGGGCAGCTCATCCTTGTAAACGGTGAAGTCCATTCCATTGGTGAAGGAGAAGATTAACTTTGGAGCAGTCATTTTACGCGAGGAGATTCCGAATGTCAGTCCCGAATTATGCTTCTTTTCGTCGTAAAGTTTAGGATGAAAAAGAAAGAGTCCGAACACATTTTCGTTTATCTTAGTGTATTTGTGATTTTTAAAAGAGATTGTTTATTAGGAGGTTGTTTATTATCAGGTTCGTTTGTTAGAAACAAAATGATTAAAGGAAAATGGTTATAGAAAAGGTAAAGGGCCCGATTTAGAATTGGAAAGGAAAAGAAAGTCTTATGCAAGACTTCCCGACTCGAAGGACCGCTCCTAAACTAACACCTATTGGGGGTCCACCCCTCCTCGGAAAAGAGGTAAAAGGATCTCGGAACCTCTCCGTTTAGGGGTGTCTAAACTGTGGCTCCTAAATCTGAGAGGAGTTGGCTATACTCGTTCAAGACAGAAATGAACGGGGTATTCCAACGGAAGAATGGTAGTTTGCTCCACTAGGGACACAGATACACTACCAATTTATGAAATCAAAAACCATTTAATGAAAAGTGGAGAGAGGAACTAGTCCCCAGCGGAGTCGCTAGAAGCTGTCGGCATATTTTTAGGTTATTAGTTTAAATTTAAAAAGTGGTCTCCTACAGAAGTTGTCGGCGAATTTTAAATTTTAAATTTTATTTAAATATATATATATATAATTTAGAAAGTAGTATTTGATTTTGAAAATAATTTAAGTTTGAAAATATTAAGATATGAAATCAAACCGATCTCACATCCCGAATAGTTTATATAAACGAGCACCACATTACAAACCGTGTATCTATCCCGAAGAATAGACACACTGCTTGATGATGAGGCTCGATTAAATAAACTAGGAGATTTGTTACATACGTTTGGTCTGCAAACAAATTTTATAAGCCGACAAGTTCCCCTGCTTAATATAAATGAATTAAGCAGGCTTTATATTGCCTGGGTTCTTAAAGTTCCCTATAAGGGCAAGCCCCTATAGTTAATTACATCTTAAATAAGAGGAATCATTTAAGAAAACTCTCAATAATGATTAGTGGTTTTTCTCTCAAGAATTTCAAATTTTAAGGTTTTTGAAAGGATTGAATTTTGGAATTTTAATAGGGAATGGATCAAATTTGGAACAGTTAATTTCAGGAGTTCAAAGGAAGAAAAGTAGGAGAAGCTGAGGATCCAAGAAGAATCTTGGCAACTTCCCAAACTATCCTATTGTTTGGCTTCAATTTGGGAATTTATTTAATATTGCAATCCTACCAATTTTAATTAATTAGGACTTATATTCGTATGACATGATCATACAAATAACTTGGAAAATATGAGGGTTTATGTCGTACCGAACGACTACCTCGGAGTCCTAAGACCGGTTAGGGCTTAATTTACATGACATGATCATGCAAATGCCTAACAAAGAGTTGAGGATTTATGTTGCACTAGGCAAACTACCTCGAAGTCCTATGTCTTGGTTATTTAATTCTAAGAAAGTTTTGCTGAAGTAGATCAGAGTTTTGCTAATGACGATGGCCGAGCTGCCCACCATGCTCTGAGCTCCTTGTTTTTGCAGAGGTTTAGTTTTAGAAGTCATAAATCAGGAGATGAGAGAAGTGTTTGGGTTTAGAGAAAATCTTAAAATCCAAGTGTTTTTTTAATATTTTAATTAAAACAAATCTTAAAGTTTTTTAAACAGAACCGATTAAGATCCCACGGTTCCGTCATCCCGGCATCGTTATTTTCATCATATTCACATAGTCCAGATGAATTTGCTAAACTCCACTGAATGAGTTCCACACTTTCATTTAGACCGTGGGAAATCCCGTTAGCAACACGTGGGTTACATCATCTGAGGTATTCCCGATCATTCAATGAGACGTTTTAATTTAGTTACAATTGTAGTTTTGTTGTTCTGTTTGTGATTAAATTTTGAGTTGTTTTATATTTTGGAATGTTGTGGCCGTGAATTTTATCTTGCAATGACTTTTAATTTAGTTTTGGTTTTAGTTCAGTGGCTATCCTAAAGGTTTTTGTTTTAATGCAACAGTCTTATTTATCATGCAAGAATGCAAGAAAAAGTAAAGCGCAATGCATGTAAGTAAATTTCAATAAAGTAAATTGCAATAAAATAAAAGCGTACCTGGAGGGTCTTCCCGTCATCCCAAGCTGCACTTAAAACACATGTTAAGGCATTTAAACATATTTTGCAAGAAATACCTTGGTAAAGCTAAGGGAAAGGGTTTTGGTTGTCTACCAAATTCCTAATCCTATAACTAGTCATTTCCTATGACGTCTAGGTTGTTGGTTTGGTTTAAGGATGATTTTCTTCATCAAAGAAACATTAGATTCAATTGTTCTTCTAAAACATCCCGTCATATTGAGGAAGTGTTTAGGACGAGTCCTAAACATCTTTTCAAGACTTCTGGGATCATTTTGAGTCCAAGTAAATTTAGTTGCACATATGAATTAATCATCCAGGAGTTTAGTTAAACTTTGTCTCTTGCTCAGTGAACTTGGGTATTTGATTACCTGATGAATGAAGTGACATTTCACTTAATACTATATTTAAGAGTTATAATAATTAAAGCCTTTAAGGGCAAGTTGGTTTATTGAGCATTTTAATCATCCTTAATTAAAAGTTTGAGTTAATGATTTAAAGTGATTTAATTTAATTATGAGGTTTTAATTAATAATTTTTTTTAAGTTTGGAATAATGTTCAAATTTTTTTTAGATTTAATTTAAATCTTTACACTTTCAACTATCTTAGTATTTCAGATTGATGTTCACGCTTTAAATTTACTTAAATAGAAAGAGGTATTGGAATTATTGATATATTTTTTTTTAACTCTTAATGATTTCATTTAGGTTTGTTCTTAAGTGATTTTAATTTAATTTAATTTGATTTGATTTAATTTAATTTAATTTCAACTTAATTTTAATTTAATTTTTAATTTTATCTTAATTTAATTTTAATTTAATTTAATTTTAGTTTCAATATTTTAATTTTAATTTAATTGTTAAGGTGTTAATTTAATTTAATTTAAACTTTGACTTAACTTAATTTAATTTAATTTAACTTAATTCCAAGATTTTAAATTTGATTTTTTAATTGTTGGACCATTTAACATTTTAAGCTTTAATTCATTTAAGGGTTATCTTCTTTTAATTTTTAATTTAATTAGTTTGGATTATTATTTTAATTTTTTTTTTAAGAATTAAATATTATTGAAGCGACTTATTTAGGGATTTTTAAATTAAAGAATAAATATCCTCTTAATAATATCCCTATTTTAAAAATCCAAATTTTAAATATATTCTTTTCAAAATTTAAATTATTTAATTAATTAGAGTTTCATTTTGATATTTTCAAAGTGTTTAATGGGTTTCTACCCTTTTAATTTCCCTAAGTTTTAATCATCCAAGAGAAAGTTAAAATCAAATATTTTACCCCCCCCCCATTTTGATTAAACCTAAAGTTTTAATTAAGGGTCAAAATTTTTAATTACCTTTATGCCCTTTTAGGCTTATTTATTTCATAACTCACTAAATTGAGCTCAAATGAATTTAAAATTTTTATGTCACCTCACCCACATGTCAATTAAGACATTAGAGGAGAAAATGTGATTTTTCTAAATTTAATTTATTTATATAATTATTTTTAGTAGAAAATAGGGATTTTCAAAGAAAATTCAACAACATGACTATGGAAATGTTTCTATCCTTAAAAGAATTATGAGATGTTCTTAATGACTAGAGGACCACTTGGACCAATTTTTGTAACTTTTTGAATTATATTTTATTTATTATAGTTATTTTGAATTTTATAGTATTAATTAATTCTAAAATAAAATAAAAGTTGAAAAATAGATTTTATATTTTTCTTAAATTTCTCTGACCTCAAGGAGTATAGAGAAACAAATTTTATAATTTTCTGATTTTTCTTTGATTTATTAGAATTATTTTAGTGAAGAGGTTAAAAATTCCTTTTTTTAATATTAAAAATTACATTAAGCCTTTAAAATTCAATATCTTACCCTAGGGACTTAGGAAAAATATTTGATTTATTCCTAAGTGATTAGGAGTCAAAATGTAACATTTTTATAATTTTTCATATTTTTGTGATTTTTATTATTTTTTAATTATTAAAATATTAAAATTTTGTGAAAAATCAACTTTTTTGAAAAATTCCTATTTTAATTTTTTTGAACTCCCCTGATATCAGAGAAGCTCCAAAACCATTTTTGTGAATTTTTGAAAAGTATTTTTGGAGTTATGAATTTTTAAAGATCCATTTTGCTTATGAGGCTTAATCAATTCAGTTGGTGGGGTTGACCAAGTCCAATTGATTTCAAAATTTTATGTAAGGTTCCTCTAATCCTAAAGAGTAATGGAGAATTGTTTTCAAGTCAATTTGGTGTGTATTTAACCCTAATTAATTCAAGTTCAATTTTGAGAGTTTAGGCCAATTAAGGTTATTATGAATGAATTAACTCAAAATATATTTTTCATAGGGTCCCCTAGTTCTAAGAAATATCACCAAATTTTCCTAGAATTTATTTTACAACATGCTAATTATTGGAATTAGAATACCTAAAATAGTGACATGAACTTGAAAAATCAATAACTTTTCACAGAGATGACCTTTCACCTTGAAAAATTCAGGGAATGTTCCCAAGATCAGAGGCTTCAAAAGCTCTATGGTCTCATGCCATGGTGAATTGTCTATGGAAATGGAGAATCAAAACATTGGAAACAGTAAATAAATTATTAAAAATAAAATACTCATCCATAACTTGATTCTTTTCCATATTATTTTCCTCTATTCACTGAGCAAGAGGGTATTTTTATTTTATTTTTGTGATTTTTTTATGCAAAGATATGAATTTTTTAAGTTCTAGTATTTAAATAATTCAAAAATACCCTAATTTTCCACTTATCCGACTCGGCGCCGCGTCATCCTACGGCGGATCGAAAGCCCACGCGTCGCTCTGTGATTCGGAGCCACCATCTGACTCAGCGCTCCAGGGGCCCACGGTTCACCTAACATTCCGCTGTCTGGCTTGATCTCGACCGTCTGCTCGATACACGCACGATCCAACGACTCTTGGTCATCGTCTACGACTGGTGTGCACCCGTGACCGTCCACACTCAAACCCTAATATCTCTCTCGATTCTCAATTGATTTTCGAGTTCTTATACTCTATCGATTCGTCTTGAAGAGACGAACACATCCATATGGTTTATAGGCTATGAAATTAACCCAAACAAAATGGAGAGTTCTGGAAACTCAGGAGGAAGAATGAGTTCATACCTTTGCTCAGAGAAGTGAAGCTTCGATCTGAAGGTTGTGTCACCTTCAATTGAGTCCAAGCAAGCTCCAGATGAAGTCCCTAGCTCTGGGGAATTGTCTAAGTATGAAAGTGACCAAGGCCGATTACAAAGCTTGGAGGCTAGAAGCAATGGCTGGCCTGGTGAGGGGGCTTTTGCTAGGGAACTTCTCCTCTTGGTCTGGTGAAGGTGTAGGGTCAATCAATTTAAAGATTGGCTCACTGTGGTGAAGTGTCCTATTTTTGGGTGGATTTTCAACTCAGAAATTGAGCTCTATTAATGGGGATTAGGGCAAACGAACACTTGGGGATCAAGCTGCTGCAGGTTAGGAGAAGGTCCTGGAGCAATTTTGGCAGAGTTTCCTTAAGGTCTGGTTCATCACCTTTTTGACCGAGAGGAGAGTGGGTTTAAATAGAGGTGGCTGGAGGGCCTCCCAGAGGGTTTAATAGCTTGGATCAACTGCCTTTGCCAAGGGAAGAACAACCACAGTGGCCTTTGGGCATGTGACAGCTTAGCAAGTTCAAATTGAATTTTTTATTCAAATTAACCCTCTCAGCCTGGTGGTTTCCGGCGGCTGTGGTGGCTGGCCGACAAGGGATGGGTCACCCTCAGGGTCAGGGAAGTCAGTGCTTGAGATTTGTGAGTTCAATTGGAAAATGCCTAGTGTAAAGGAGTTGATCAAAGTGGAAGGGGAAAGGGCTCATTTTGGGCTTGGTTTGGTCAAATGCATAGATTTGGGTTTGGTGCACCCACCAAGGCCTGATTTGGACTGAAGGGAATCATATGGCTCAGCTGAATTGGAGTGGAGAAGTCTCCATCCATGATGAGGTGGTTAAGCATGATTTAGTGTGCATCATGGATGAGGTTAAAAAGGCTTAAGGAAGGATTAAGCAAGGGGACCCTCCATTTGCCATAAATGACATGATGAGGTGTCAAAACTCTCATGGCTTCATATGGCTTGTAAATGGCTCACATTTGGCTTACATTTGGCTTGGAAAAGGTTGGCCTGTTTCATGAAAAAGGGTTTTAGAAATTTTTGGCATTTAGGGGTAATTTGGCATGTGTCTTGATTTGGAATGACTTGATTATTGATTTAGGACTTATGGATGATTTCAATTAAAGCTATAATGAGAAGAATTTGTCATGTGGGCTTTGGATTGATTTTGAGCTTTTTTGAAATCATTTTGGATGGGCTTTTAAAGTGGTTTAGGGAAGTGGGCTTTTGGATTTAAAGTAAATTTAGGATGAAAATTTTTGTAAAGGATTGTGCCAAATAAATGTTGCAATTGGTTTAGGCATGTTTCATGAGTGATTTGAAACAAGTTTAAAGTGATTTTGAATTGTGTTGGTTTGAATTTGGGCTTTTTTTGGTAAAGGGGCCAAGGTGGGCCAAATTGGGCTAACTTGGGCTAAGGTTGGGCTAAGGTTGAATTTGGTGTAAAATTAATGTTGAAAAATGTTTATGGTAGTTTTACAAAGAGTTTTCAACTTTGGTTGGGCTCTAATTTTTGGATTTGGGCCCATTTGGATTAGGTTTGGGCTTAGGTCAATTTAAGGGATTTTAGTTTTGGGTTAGGTTTGGGTAGAGTTTAGGTTCAAATTTTGGGCAAATCAAGTTAGTTTTTTGTTTATGGGGATGTTAGGAAGGCTTTAGAAAATATTTGGGGCCAATTGGGGTTGAATTGGGTTGGTTTGGGCTTGGTTTAGGTCATGGGCCAAAATTGGGCTAGGTTTAGGTCATGAGCCAAAATTGGGCCTTTAGGCTTCAAATTGAAATTGGGCCCAAATGTCAATCAAATTGGACTTGGATTTGGTCAAAATTGATATTGATGATATTGAATTGAAGTTTAGAATTGAATTGGACCAAAATTGAGGTCAATTGGGGTGGTTTGGTTTGACATTGGGTTCACTTGGGCTAAAAATGGGTCAAATTGGGGGTTTTGGTAAAAGTGGGGTAAATTGGAAAAATTGGCCCATGGTGTAGTTGAACAAAATGAAATTGGGAATATTTGAGATTTTCTGGAATTATTTTTGGAATTTTCTGAATTTTTGGATTTTTAGGGTAAAAGGGTATTTTGGTAATTTTGGGGTGGTTTATGGGGTATTTTTGGGAATTTTGGTATTTTTGGCCAAAGATGGTCAATTTTAATGGTGGGAAGTGTTTAGGATTGATTTTGAGGGATCTTGGGTAATTTAGGTAATTTTGCAAATTTTGGGTCATTTCAAGGGTATTTGGTAGGTTTGGTGGGTCCGGGGCCCCGGGGGTCAAAAATTGAAATTTTGAAAAAAGGAAGATTGATCAAATGTGAGTGAAATGGGATCACTTTGGTTGAGCCATGAAGCCATATTAAGCCCATATGACCCATGAGAGGACTCATTTGGGGCATTCACTATGTTGTTCCTAACCCTCTTAGTCAGGGGCTTAGGGGTTAAGGACCATCCATATGAACTACATATATGAGTCAGGAAGTCAAGTTGGGTTAGAGTGTGGTTTTAGGACTTGGAATATGTGTGAGAGTGTAGTGTATGTGCAGGTCAACCCTCACCAGGCCAGGCCACCCAGGGTATTCCTAAGGCCAGAAAGGTCCTGTAGGGAACTCATCCTTTAAACCTCCACATTTGATTTCAACCCTCTAGGTGATTAGGGGTCTACAATCAAGCTTGTGGTGTTTGCAGGGGGTTAAGAAGTAGTTTGAATTTCTAAAGGGTGGGTTCCATTTCTAGTCCTCTAAGATTAGTCAAAGGAAAAGACCTCATAAAAAATGAGGTCAACAGTAATCACTTTGTGATTGGGTCCGAACCCAAAACAGATTAAAATGGATGATAAAAAAAAATCTCATCAATGAAAATGTTAAAAAAACATGGAAAATCATAATAATGAAATGTCAATCTTTCCTTTTAAATCCATTCATTCCTGATATTTTCTCATCTCTTCCTACTTCCTTTAAATTTAAAAGAAGTGAATAAGAATTTTTAAGTGTTTTTCTTATTGTTCTTGTTCTTAGTACAGCCCCTGATCCTTTACTTATTTTTTCACAGGGAAATGTCGAACGGGCGGTTGGTTCTAAACTTTAGAAATGGTGTGAGTCTAGTACTTGATGAAATAAGGGTGAGGGATAGAGCAGTGATAGAGATTGACTCAGACTTCACACCAGCCGGCTTACAATACGAAGAAAATGATTGGATCTTAGTTGATCGAGAAGAACTTCACAGCCAGACAGTTATGAAAATGGATGGCCCGAGCCACCAATCCAGCAACAAGAAAAGAAAAGCAAACGCCGCGCACATAACCTGAGAAGATAAGAAAGTTAAGTCCATGGTTGCCATAGTAGAGGGTAGGCTTGTCAGCGCCGCGCCCGCAGAAATTCAAGGGGAAAGGAGAGCTACTCTCACTGCTACCCAGCGAAGAAATAAGAAATGTCGCATTCGCAAAATGTTGACCAAGTTAGCAGAAGATCAACATAAACAGACAGTGGACACTGTTAGTGCAAGTGCTCCAAGGAGACCGGTTCGTCAGGAACTAGAAAGAAGAAAGTCAATTCCAAGAAAATTGGAACAGATAAGAGAAATTCCAAGAAAAGCAGAAATAGTGTCAGTACCTCGGGGTCGAGCAAATGTACCGGATCCGAAGAGTCTTGTTGCAAAAACAACCTCGGAGGATGTCCCTACAGAGACTATCCCCGAGGAGCCAAGACATGTAGAAGAACGTGCAGGGGTTGAGCCATACATCCCGCAGTATGTTACTAGACACCGAGGACTTTAGATAATCCCGGAATAAGAGCTGGAGAAAATGCAACTAGTTGAGAAGAAAACCTTTGAATACTTTGAAAGAATTGAAAACAAGAGGGTCAACATCTTGGAGGGCCTCGAGCTGCATACAGATGTGTTCTCAGATTACGAGCAACTACAAATTGTAGACTGCATCCTCGAATTACAGAAAATGGGTCAAGCTGGCCGCCTGAGAGAAAAGACATATTCAGAACCCCGAAGGTGGATGCCAGGAAAAGGAAGAGTTACAATCTAATGCGGATGTTGCTACAATTTTTCCATTGACAGAAAAGGAAATCCACCAGGGCTACTTCGTCACAGTGTGGTGGATCCGATGCCAAGTATCATTAAGAGAATGGTGAAAAGGATGATAACATGGAGGGTATTGCTACGGATTGCATACCGACAATCTGCATTATTAACATCTACAAGGAAGGCGACTGCATACCTCCACTTATAGACCATCATGAATTTGTTAGACCCTTCTGCACACTTTCATTCGTCAACTAGTGTAACATCATGTTCGGATCTAACCTCCAGATTGCAGGCCCCGGTGTGTTCCGAGGGCCGGTGGAGATACCACTACCGATAGGTTCCGTCCTGGTATTAAAAGGAAATGAAGCAGACGTTGCGAAGCATTGCATTCCAGGAGTGTCTGTGGACTGGATCTCAGTTACTTTTAGAAGAATGGACGACAGAAAAATGCCTTACCACTTTCAGCCAGATCCAGAATTGGAGAGCCTTCGGCCCTACAAGCTATGAGTTACATGGGAAATAGCACACCTCCAATACACATCCATGCGGCATTCCTGCCAAGGGTGGCTTGGAAGGTGATGTTATTGCCCATGTTTCTTACTATTAAGACATAGATTTTTTGACAGACGCTTTTGGATGGATCAATAAGAATCTTACACAATCCATTTTGGATTTACATGGATTGTATGATACATAAAATTTCTGAGGAAAATGTCATCATGATTAGATCAAGTTGTATGATGTATTTTCAGCAAGTTGGAATGAAAACGACTACGTCATATTTTGCCTTCACCTCTTTTTGTGCAAATTGACTGGGAAACGCCATTAGAGTTAAATGAACTTTGAACGAAGAACAGAAAAAGAAAAGAAAATAAATGAGAACTTTTCCTAAAAAATCTGAATATTAAAATGAACTTCAAATTCACATGAACACTAAATAAACAAAAACAAAATAAAATGGGATCGTTAAAGGACAAACAAAACGAATCTAAATCTTAAATTGAATTCCGATCTGAATCCTCTGATTAGAACCTTTCAGTTCTTTCCTCAATCGAAATCTGTTTGAAACTCTTTTGAAATTTGAATATTTTCCTTGACTTATTTCTAAGTCAAGTCTTTTCAGCTTGGTACACTTACCAGCTCCTTTCAGTTCTCTTTCCTCTGTGTTTTAGAGGATCGACTAGTTCTATTGACACAGAGCCACAGACTTTGTTCGATTTGGTTACGATGGCATGAGGCTGGGTCCCTCTTCGGACGGATAAATCTTCGAGACTGGAGCCTAACTTCCAGTTCTCTTTGAGGCTAGAGCCTAACTTCTAGTCCTCTTTCAAACTTTCGAGACTGGAACCTAAATTCCAGTTCTCATTCTGGGATCAGTACCTAAATTCTGATTCCCATCTTTCCGAGATCGATACCTAAATTTCGATTCTCTTTCAAATTGATACCTAAATTTCAATTCTCAACTTTTGAGATTGGTACCTAAATTCCAGCTCTCATTCTGGGATCAGTACCTAAATTTTGATTCTCAACTTTCCGAGATCGATACCTAAATTTCAATTCTCTTTCGAATTGATACCTAAAATTCAATTCTCAAACTTTCGAGACTGGTACCTAAATTCCAGTTCTCATTCTGGGATCAGTACCTAAATTCTGATTCCCATCTTTAGAGATTGATACCTAAATTTCGATTTTCTTTCAAATTGATACCTAAATTTCAATTCTCAACTATCGAGACTGGTACCTAAATTCCAGTTCTCATTCTGGGATCAGTACCTAAATTCTGATTCCCATCTTTCGAGATCGATACCTAAATTTCGATTCTCTTTCGAATTGATACCTAAATTTCAATTCTCGACTCTCGAGGCGAGTACCGAAATTCCAGTTCTCATTCTGGGATCAGTACCTAAATTCTGATTCCCATCTTTCGAGATCGATACCTAAATTTCAATTCTCATTCGAATTGATACCTAAATTTTAATTCTAAATTTCCGAGACTGGTACCAAATTCCAGTTCTCTTCCTTAGAGGTCGGTACCAAATTCTGACTCTCTTTCGAATTGATACCAAAATTTCAATTCTAAATTTCCGAAACTGGTACCAAATTCCAGTTCTCTTCCTTCGAGGTCGGTACCTAAATTCTGACTCTCATTCGAGATTGATACCTAAATTTCAATTCTCTTTCGAGGTTGATACCAAATTTCAATCCTCTCTTTCGAGACTGGTACCAAATTCCAGTTCTCTTCTTTCGAGGTCGGTACCTAAATTCCGACTCTCATCTAAATTTATACCTAAATTTCGATTCATAACTTTCGAGACTGGTACCTAAATTCCGGTTCTCATTTTGAGATCGATACCTAAATTTTGATTCTCTTTCAGATTTGATACTTAAAATTTAAATCTCACTCTCTCGAGATCAGTACCTAAATTCTGATTCTCATTCTTTTTCCGTTGATACTTAAACTCTGATTCTCACTCCGAGGCTGGTGCCTAAATTCCAATTCTCTTTGCAATCCCAAGGTTGAAACCCAGGTTTCAATTCTCATTTTAAATCCAAATTTCAAATTCAAAATTTCCTTAAATTAATTTTAAATTAAACTTCAATCGAAATTGAAACTCAGAACAAATCGAAATCTAAACTCACACATTGAAACTTGAAATTTAAAAGTAAAATGAAATCTAAATCGAATTCCCCAGATCTTGTGATTTGGAGTTCACCTCCTTCCCTTTTCCCATCGAGAGTTCAGGAATCTCCAGTCTTGGAAATATACCTAATACTCCCGAGTGGAAATTCTTCTACTTCGTCCTAAGTTTGTCACTTGGACATCTGTGTTGGTTTTGTTGATCTCTTCGGTCAACGCCAATACTCGCGGTGTGCTTGGTTAGCACACCACACCTATTGGGGGTTCATTTGTTGACCTCAATTTTGGTGAGGTCTTTTGCTTCTCTCTTTAGTACTTAGGATCTAGCCTTAGGCTTTTCCTTTGACTAATCTTAGAGGACTAGAAATGGAACCCACCATTTAGAAATTCAAACTACTTCTTAACTCCCTGCAAACTCCACAAGTGTGATTGTAGACCCCTAATCACCTAGAGGGTTGAAATCAAACGTGGAGGTTTAAAGGATGAGTTCCCTATAGGACCTTTTAGCCTTAGGAATACCCTGGATGGCCTGGTTTGGTGAGGGTTGGCTTGCACATACACTACACTCTCACACACATTCTAAGTCCTAAAACCACACTCTCACCCAACTTGACTTCCTGACTCATGTAGGTAATTCATATGGATGGTCCTTAACCCCTAAGCCCCTGGCTATGAGGGTTAGGAACAACATAGTAAATGCCTCAAATGAGTCTTCTCATGGCTCATATGGCCTTAATGTGGCTTCATGGATCAACCAAAGTGATTCCATTTCACTCACACTTGATCAATCTGCATTTTCCCAAAATTTCAATTTTTTGACCCCCAGGGCCCCAGACCCACCAAACCTACCGAATACCCTTGAAATGACCCAAAATTTGCAAAGTTACCTAAATTATCCAAGATCCCTCAAAATCAACCCTAAACACTTCCCACCACTCAAATTGACCATCTTTGGCCAAAAATACCAAACTTTCCAAAAATACCCCTAAACGCCCCCCCCCCCCCCCAAATTACCAAAATACCCTTTTACCCCAAAAATCCAAAAATTCTAAAAATTCCCAGAAAATTCCAAAAAATCATAAATATTCCCAATTTTATTTTGTTCAACTACACCATGGGCCAATTTTAACAATTTATCCCAATTTTACTAAAACACCCAATTTGACCCATTTTTAACCTAAGTGAACCCAATGTCGGACCAAACCACCCCAATTGACCTCAATTTTGGTCCAATTCAATTATAAACTTCAATTCAATATCCCCAATATCAATTTAGACCAAATCCAAGTCCAATTTGATTGAAATTTGGGCCCAATTTCAATTTGAAGCCTAAAAGCCTAATTTTGGCCCATGACTTAAACCTAGCTCAAACCAACCCAACTCAACCCCAATTGGCACCAAATATTTTCTAAAGCCTTCATAACATCCCCATAAGCAAAAAAATAACTTGATTTTCCCAAAATTTGAACCTAAACTCCACCCAAACCTAACTTAAAACCAAAATCCCTTAAATTGACCTAAGCCCAAACTTAACCCAAATAGGCCCAAATCCCAAAATTAGAGCCCAACCAAAGTTGAAAACCCTTTGTAACACTCCCATAAATATTTCCCAACATTAATTTTACACCAAATTAAACCTTAGCCCAACCTTAGCCCAAGTTAACCCAATTTGGCCCACCTTGGCCCCTTTACCAAAGAAAGCCCAAATTCAACCCAATTCTGCTCGAAATCACACCAAATTGATTCCAAACCACTCATGACACATCCCTAAACCAATTGTAAAATTTATTTGGCACGATGCTTTACAAAATTTTCATCCTATATTTACTTTAAATTCAAAAGCCCACTTCCTTAAACCACTTTAAAAGCCCATCCAAAATGATTTCAAAAGGCCCAAAATCAATCCAAAGCTTACATGACACTTTCATCTCATCATCCATTTAATTAAATCACTCCCTATGTTTCAAATTCATCATTGAAATTTTCTAAACTAAGCCATGTGCCAAATTACCCCCTAAATACCAAAAATCCTTAAAATCCTTTTTCATGAAACAAGCCAACCTTTTCCAAGCCAAATGTAAGCCAAACATGAGCCATTTACAAGCCATATGAAGCCATGAGAATTTTGACACCTCAGCATGTCATTTATGGCAAATGGAGGGGCCCCTTTCTTAAGCCTTCCTTAAGCTTTTTTAACCTCATCCTTGATACAAACTAAACCAAGTTAGCCACCTAATCCTTGATGGAGACTACACCATTTCCTCTTGGGCGACCCAAATGAATCTTTTCGGCCTAGATCCGAGGCTTTGGGTGGTGCACCAAGCCCAAAACCATGGGTTGACCCATTTGAACCCAAAATAACCTTCTCCACATGCCATTTCAATCCAACTCCTTTACACATGTCCAAAGCCGATTGTTGGCATCAAACTCGAGCCACGACCTCCACGACCACGAGGGTGACCCATGCACAGCCGGCCAGCCACCACAGTCGCCGGAAACCACCAGGCCGAGAGGCTTGATTTGAATGAAAAATTCAATTTGAATTAGCTGAATCGTCCCAACCTAAATGGCCATTGCAGCTGTTCTTCTCTTGCCCTGAGCAGTGGATCCAAGCCATTAAACCCCCCTGGGAGGCCCTCCAGCCACCTATATTTAAACCCACTCACCTCTCGGCCAAACAAGGTGATGAACCGGACCTTAAAGAAACTTCTGCCAAAATTGCTCCGGGACCTTCTCCTAACCCGGAGTAGTTGATCCCAGTGTTCCTTTGCCATAAACCCCATTAACGAGCTCGATTTCGAGTTGAAAATCTACCACAAAACGGGACACTTCACCACGGTGAGCCGATCTTCAAATTGATTGACTTTACACCTTCACCAGACCAAGAGGAGAAGTTCCCCAATAAAAGCCCCCTCACCAGGGCAGCCATTGCCTCCAGCCTCCAAGCTTTGTGATCGGCCTTGGTCACTTTCATACTTAGACAATTCCCCAGAGCCAGGGACTTTATCTGGAGATTTCTTGGACTCAATCGAAGGTGACACATCACTCAGATTGAAGCTTCACTTGTCCGAACAAAGGTATGAACTCACTCTTCCTCCCGAGCTTCCAGCAGTTCTCCATTTTGTTTGGGTTAATTTCATGGCTTATAAACCGTATGGATGTGTTCGTCTCTTCAAGGCGAATCGATATTATATAAGAACTTGAAAATCTATTGAGAATCGAGAGAGATATTAGGGTTTGAGTGTGGACGGTCACGGGTGCACACCAGTCGTAGACGATGACCAGGAGCTGTTGGATCGCGTGTGTATCGAGCGGACGGTCGAGATCAAGCCGGACAGCGCAATGGTACCCAAATCGCGGGCCCCTGGAGAGCTGAGTCAGATGGCGGCGGTGAATCATGGAGCGACGCGTGGGCTTTCGATCCGGACGAGGATGACGCGGCACCGAGTCGGATAAGTAGGAAATTAGGGTATTTTTGAATTATTTAAATACCAGAACTTCAAAAATTCATATCTTTGCATAGAAAAATCACAAAAATAAAATAAAAATACCCTCTTGCTCAGTGAACAGAGGAGAATAATGTGGAAAAGAAATCAAGTTAATTGGATGAGTATTTTGTTTTTAATAATTTATTTACTGTTTCCAATTTTTTGATTCTCCATTTGCATAGAAAACTCACCATGACATGAGACTATAGGGCTTTTGAAGCCCCTGATCTTGGGAACATTCCCTTAATTTTTCAAGGTTAGAGGCCATCTCTGTGAAGAGTTATTGATTTTTCAACTTCATGTCACAGTTTTAGGTATTTTAATTCCAATAATTAGCATGTTGTAAAATAAATTCTAGGAAAATTTGGTGATGTTTCTTAGGACCAGGGGACCCTATGAAAAATATTTTTTGAGTTAATTCATTCATAAGGGTTAACCACACACCAAATTTACTTGAAAACAATTCTCCATTGTTTTTTAGGGTCAGAGGAACCTTACATAAAATTTTGAAATAAATTGGACTTGATTAACCCCACCAAATGGATTGATTAAGCCTCATAAACAAAATGGAACTTTGAAAATTCATAACTCCAAAAATACCTTTCAAAAATTCACAAAAATGGTTTTGGAGCTTGTCTGATATCAGAGGAGTTTAGAAAAATTAAAATTGGAATTTTTTTAAAAAGTTGATTTTTCACAATATTTTAATATTTTAATAATTAAAAAATAATAAAAATCACAAAAATATTAAAAATCATAAAAATGTTACATATTGACTCCTAATCACTTAGGAACAAACCAAGTATTTTTCCTAAGTCCCTAGGATAAGATATTGAATTTTAAAGGCTTAATGTAATTTTTAATATTAAAAAAATAAATTTTTAACCTTTTTGACTAAACTAATTCTTATAAATCAAAGAAAAATACAAAAATTATAAAATTTGTTTCTTTGGACTCCTTGGGGTCAGAGAAATTTATGAAAAATATAAAATCTATTTTTCAATTTTATTTTATTTTAAAATTAATTAATACTCTAAAAGTTAAAATAATTATAATAAATAAAATATAATTCAAAAAATCACAAAAATTGGTCCAAGTGGTCCTCTAGTAGTTAGAAACATCTCATAATTTTCTTAAGGACAGAAACTTTACCTTGGTCATGTTGTTGAATTTTCTTTGAAAACCCCTTTTTTTTACTAAAAATAATTATATAAATAAAATCAAATTCAGAAAAATCACATTTTCTCCTCTAATGTCTTAATTGACATGTGAGTGAGGTGAAATAAAAATTTCAAATTCATTTGAGCTCAATTTAGTGAGTTATGAAATAAATAAGCCTAAAAGGGCATAAATGTAATTAAGAATTTTAACCCTTAATTAAAACTTTAGGTTTAATCAAAATGTAGGGTAAAATATTTGATTTTTTTTTAACTTTCTCTTGGATGATTGAAACTTAGGGAGATTAGAGGGTAGAAACCCATTAACCATTTTGAAAATATTAAAATGAAACTTACAATTAATTAAATAATTTAAATTTTGGAAAGAATATATTTAAAATTTGGATTATTAAAATAAGGATATTATTATGAGGACATTTATTCTTTAATTTAAAAATCGCTAAATAAGTCACATCAATAATATTTAGTTCTTAATTAAAAATTAAAATAATAATTAAAATCAAATTTGAAATCTTGGAGTTATGTTAAATTAAATTAAATTAAGTCAAATCAAAGTTTAAATTAAATTAAATTAACACCTTAACAATTAAATTAAATTAAATTTAAAATATTGAAACTAAAATTAAACTAAATTAAAATTAAATTAAATTGAGATTAAATTAAATTAAACTAAAATTAAAATTAAATTAAAATTAAATTAAAAGTTAAATTAAATTAAAATTAAATTAAAAATTAAATTAAATTAAATTAAATTAAATCAAATTAAATAAAATAAAATAAAATTAAATTAAAATCACTTAATAGCAACCCTAGATGAAATCATTAAGAGTTAAATCAAACCATATCAATAATTTAAACACCACTTTCTATCTAAGTAAATTTAAAATATAAACATCAATCTGAAATACTAAGATAATTGAAAGTGTAAAGATTTAAATTGAATCTAAAAATAATTTGAACACTATTCCAAACTTAAAATTATTAATTAAAACCCCATAATGAAATTAAATCACTTTAAATCATTAACTCAAACTTCAAATTAAAAATGATTAAAATTCTCAGTAAAACAACTTGCCCCTAAAGGCTTTTGATTATTATAACTCTTAAATAAAGTATTAAATAAGATGTCACTTCATTCATCAGGAAATCAAATACCCAAGTTCACTGAGCAAGAGACAAAGTTTAATTAAACTCCTGGATGATTAATTCATCTGTGCAATTAAATTTACTTGGACTCAAAATAATCCCAGAAGTATTGAAAAGATGTTTAGGACTTGTCCTAAGCACTTCCTCAATATGATGGGATGTTTTAGAAGAACAATAGAATTTAATTATTCTTCGATGAAGAAAATCATCCTTAAACCAAACCAAGAACCTAGACGTCATAGGAGATGACTAGTTATAGGATTAGGAATTTGGTAGACAACCAAAACCCTTCCCTTTGCTTTACTTAGGTATCTGTTGAAATATTTAAATGCCTTAACATGTGTTTTAAGTGCAGCTTGGGATGACGGGAAGACCCTCCAGGTACGCTTTTATTTTATTGCAACTTACTTTATTGCAATTTACTTACATGCCTTTGTACTTTAATTTTCTTGCATGATAAATAAGACTGTTGCATGAAAACAAAACCTTTAGGATAGTCCCTGAACTGAAACCAAAAATAAATTAAAAGTCATTGCAAGATAAAATTCACCTCCACAACATTCCAAAAAAAAAATCAAAATTTAATCACAAATAGAACAACAAAACTACAATTGTAACTAAATTAAAACGTCTCGTTGAATGATCGGGAATATCTCGGATGATGTAACCCGCGTGTTGCTAGCAGGATTTCCACGGTCTAAATGAAAGTGTGGAACTCATTCGGTTGAATTTAGCAAATTCATACGGACTAAGTGAATTCGATGAAAATAACGGTGTCGGGATGACGGAGCAGTGGGATCTTAATCGGTTACGTTTAAACGACTTTAAGATTTGTTTTAATTAAAATATTAAAAAACACTTGGATTTTAAGATTCCCTCTAAACCAAAACACTTCTCTCATCTCCCGATTTATGACTTCTAAAACTAAACCTCTGCAACAATAAGGAGATTGGAGCATAGTGGGCAGCACGGCCATCATCGTCAGCAAAACTGGAATCTACTTCAACAAAACCTTTCTTAGAATTAAATAACAAAGCCATAGGATTTCGAGGTAGTTCGCCTAGTGCAACATAAATCCTCAACTCTTCGTTAGGCATTTGCATGATCATGTCTTGTAAATTAAGCCCTAACGCGGTCTTAGGACTCGAGGTAGTCGTTTGATACGACATAAACCCTCGCATCTTCGAAGTTATTTGTGTGATTATGTCATACGGATATAAGACCTAAATAAAAAAAATTGGCGAGGATTGTAAAATTAAATAAACTCCCAATTAAAGCCGAACAATAGGATAGTTTGGGAAGTTGCCAAGATTCTTCTTGGATCCTCGGCTTCTCCTACTTCTCTTTCTTTGGATTTTTAAAATAAAGCTGTTCGAATTTGAAGCTAATCCCTATTGAAATTTCCAAAACTCAATCCTTTGAAAACCTTAAACTTTGAAATTCTTGAAAGCAAAACCACTGATCATTATCGAGAGTTTTCGTAAATGATTCCCGTCATTTAAGATGCAATTAACTATAGGGTCTTGCCCTTATAGGGAACTTTAAGAACCCAGGTAATATAAACCCTGATTAATTTCTTTCTATTAAGCGGGGGAAATTGTCGGCTTATAAAATTGGTTCGCAGACCAAACGGATGTCACAAATCTTCTAGTTTATTTAATCGAGCCTCATCATCAAGCAGTGTGTCTATTCATCGGGATAGATACAGAGTTTGTGATGCGGTACTCATTTATATAAACTATTTGGGATGTGAGCTCGGTTTGATTTCATATCTTAAAATTTTCAAATTTAAATTTTTTTTCAAAATCAAATACTACTTTCTAAATTATATATATATTTTAATTAAATTTAAAATTTAAAGTTCGCCGACAATTTCTGTAGGCGACCCCCTTTTCAAAACACACTTAACCTAAAAATATGCCGACACCACTTCCCTTCGCCTGAAGGCTAACTCTTGCTTCAGTTTTCAAACATTAGGACCAAATTGAGGATTTCAGCCTGTCACTCTGAAATCTCCAACCATCAAAGTATATTTCTCTATTTATTTGCACTCAATCCCCATGAACTACGTCTCTCATTCATGGACATTGAATGTGACTTTTTACTCATAATCCTTTCTGAACGTATGTTTCCCAACAAGTTTTAACAATTCAATTGGCCAGATTAAAAAGTAAATGAAGTTCGAAGTGATAAGGTCATCACAAATTCTCCATAATAAATCGACACGTCATTTCCATATCATAACATCAACACATCACTTGAAAAGGAGAAAGACAAAGAAATCTACTCAAGACTCATGAGGAAAAGACGACAAAACATAGATTTCATATATAAAACCAATGTCATACACACAAAGTAAAGTAAAGACAACTTATCTTAAACTGTTCCCCAAGCGAATCCCAAGGAATTCCTTTGACCCCTCTTCTTTTTCACAACAACACACAATTCTCTCTTTAGATAAGTAAGAAAGAAGAAATATCTCACTTTATCACTCCTCTTACACTCCTTAGAAGAGAAACACAAAACCTAGATTTTCTAAACAAAATGAAAAGACACTCTCTCTAAACTCTCTCTACACTCTAAACTCTTCTCTCCTCTTCTTTCCCTATCTAAACTTGGCTCCCAAGAAGTATAAATTCGGTCAAAACTGATTTCCCAAGAGTTTCCTCAAGAAACCCTCAAAAATCTGGCCAAATACATTGAATCTAGTTTGAAATTAAGATACGGCGCAGTTCGACACTGGATAGGACGCTGTTCGGCACATTATTCCGCCAATTCGCTCGCAACTCTCTGTAAAATAGCATGATCCGGTGCTGGTGACAGTGTCGTTCGGTGCTAGTTCAATAAAATGCACTTTTGTCTATTTTTGCTCCACATTTGCTCCTTTTTCGCTTCCTTTTCCTCCAAAGGCCTAAAATCATTGTACTTGCATGAAATTATGAAAAATACCTTTCTTTAAAGTGCAATATCATCAAAAATAGGTATGAAATGAATAGTAAAAAGCTATCAAATTTTCAGTGGATCAAGATCCCCCAAACTTAACTATTACTTGTCCTCAAGTAGTTTTAGTTAATACATAAAATAATGATCATCTGCAATGAACTTTCTTTCTAGAATACCATAATTTTGATTTAGATAAGTGCAACAGTTAGATTTTCAGGAAGATCTTTGAATAATTCAAGTAAATTTTACAGGTGTAATACTATCTAGTAATCAAGTCTAAGAGTTCTAGCCTTCTATTTATTTCAAAAATTACTGTAGATTATCTTATTAAGGCACTTAAAAGGATTACATGAAAAGAAATTTAT
Organism: Papilionanthe hookeriana x Papilionanthe teres; assembly: GCA_022702705.1. Lineage (NCBI taxonomy): Eukaryota > Viridiplantae > Streptophyta > Magnoliopsida > Asparagales > Orchidaceae > Papilionanthe > Papilionanthe hookeriana x Papilionanthe teres. The sequence goes on from JAKZJZ010000022.1 coordinate 561,500, forward strand.
GAGAACACTATTAGTAAGGATGCTAATCCACACATATATGTTCAGGAAAGTAATTAAGTTTTTCCCTTTAGGTAGGTCTAAGTGAAGCTAATTTTTTATTAGGCATCTCCTTAAGCTTCTCCTCACTTTTCTTTCTTTTATTTTCTTTTTCTTTTATTTTATTTTATTTTATTTTATTTTATTTTATTTTCTTTTAAGTGAGGATTACTGTATCTGGATAGCCTTTAATAATTTTGAGCTTCGCTCTTTTTACCTTAAATTTGAAACTTACCACATTCCTTTACCTTATAGGTATTTCCTTAGCTTATTAATGATTCATCATAGAATCTCAATCCTTCCCTATCATATAAGGTTTTAAGATTTTTAATATTTCAAATAAACAGTTTTTCTTACTTTGAATAGTTGACTATATTCCTATTCTCTTATACCAAATATCTTAACCTACAAAATTACTTTTCATTATTAAATACTTTCATTCAACTTTACAAAATACTTAAATAAAATCAAAATACAGTTATCTGAAATTGAGTTATATTACAGGAAATCATGTTAATAATTTTGAAAATAATTTTAAATGAGAATAATTAATAGTTAATTCTTTCCCTCCCCCATACTTAAATTTTTGAATATCATTACAATTAACATGGGAAGAAAGAAAAGATCTAAACATATAACTCATACCTCTATACGTTGGGCTTTTCATACCTTTGAGTTTAAGCAGGTTTTTCTTCATAAAGTAGAACGGTAGGCCAGAAATAATTAAGAGCATTTTTATACACAAATATGGGTTAGAAATTTGTAAGGGGAGAGGTTAAAAATATACACCATAAATTATGCACGCAACATTAACATCCAACTGTTATTATCACAAATGAAACTAACAAACCAAACACATGCATACTCTACTATCACATAACATACATCACAAATCAACATAAAGTGCTACAAGTACAACCAAATACACATGACATCACAAATACTAAATAGAAAGAGTCTCAGATACATCACATATACATCACACATATAAAATAAAATGAACATAAAACTATAAGACTACCAATCTTCATCCTCTGCAGGAGCTCCACCGTCATCAGGTTCTTCAGGCTGGTATGGAGTATACTCAATGTAAGTAGGAAATACAACGTTAGTGTCTCCCCTAAAAAATCTCATCTGTGCGTCATGATAAGTTATCTCATATTCTCTCAACCGCACTTGATAATCATCATTTATCTTGTTCCTTACTTCTAGTCCCTCTACTCTGGTGTTCAACCTTTCCAACTGATCCATAACATCATACAGAGTAGGCTCCCTAGATGTAGATGGTATCTCATGACTAGAAGAAGGCTCATTAGCTTTCTTACTCCACTTCCATCCTACATGGGCTTCATAAGTTTTCAAATTTAGTTTAGTAATGGGCTTCAGGGGAGAGACTACCTCATCATTATCTCCAGTTGATACACCTGACTGAATACACAAAGCATGAATCAGGCTGGGGTGTCCTAGTCCACATGTATCCTCTCCTTTTGAGCTCATCAAAATACTTTTATGAATAATATCCCCAATATTTATATTCTTCATGTTCTGAATACAGTAATTCAGAACAACTCTATCTGCAGTAACCTAGCTGTGATGGTTGGTAGGCAAAAGTCTTGCATAAATGAAATAATGCCAGGCTTTTGATAAAGGATTCAAAGTAGAAAGGGGGAAGTTAACTTTTAGTCTTTGTTTAACCTTCCACTCCCCTTTTCCATCAGTCAAAAAGTTCACAATGATATCCAATGCTTCATTCGTAATAGGAAAATTTTTGCATTCACAAGAAAAATGTGCTCTTAACTGATAAAATGAATTAATGCGAGCAGGAGTAAATTCAACCATTTGTCCTCTAACCAGTATGTATTCACTCTCATAATAATATAGATTTGCATAAAATTCTCTAACAATTCCCAGCATTGCTTCAGTAGTGAAATAACAGAATATCTTCCATTGACGATTCACAATAAGTTCTTCAAACATAGCTCCAAGATTTTCAAAAGCTTTCTTTTGAATACATTTCTTATTGCTAAGAAACTTACTAAAGAGCGAATAAGTCTTAAAAATCACAAATTTGCTTTCATCATACTCAAATTTTCTCTTTCCCTTTTAAATTCTTGGAACCTTTTATAAAAATATCAAATTTATCCAAATCAATTTTAAAATTGCAATGTAATGGACTCCAAGGTAAATATAAATAGATAAGAACTCAAAATCCTTGAAAAATCTCTAAAGTTTCTCTAAAAACTTCAAAATTTCAAATTTCCTAATGTAGGAGATTTCCATAGTCAAAATAAAAAAATTTTAAGTTAAAGTGTAGCTCTTACCAAGAAAAGATGAAATCCAAACTTTTCCAGCCACAAAATCGCTTCAAATCCAAATGTTAGTGAGCCCTAAGTGTGAAAATAAGCATTGGTTGGAGGTAGAAGACGATGGTTTGGGCAAAATGGCGGGTCTCGGGGTTAAATCACAAAAATTTGGAGTTCCAGGCTTTTTTTCTGGTCTAACGCTGTTCGACGCTATCGACACCACCGTTCGGTACATTATTCTGGTCTTATGGCTAAAATCTCTGTCTTTTGGCGCGGTCGCACTGGTGACAGCATTGTTCGGCGCCAGTTCAAAAACTGGGCTTCCAACTTTCTCATGCAAATTCGATCTTTTCAAGCCCACTCCGACATCTAATTAGTATAATTAAGCATTGAATAGAATTCTAAAGCCATGCGAATGATATTTTTTTAACACTAACATGACAAAACATCACTTCATATATAAAATCCAAGTTTCAGACACTAACACATAACGCTAAATACTACACATCATCAAGCAATATAATTCTAAAATTCAGCATCAATCACAACCGCAACACAATAATGTAGAAAACAAAACAAGAAAGCAAGTCTAAATATAACATCTAAGCAAAGCAATAAAAGCAAAGCAAACAATTCAAATACATAAACACAGACATACAAAAATCAAGTCTTCATTCTTCCTCAGAACTATCATCAATTCTAAGATCTCCAATTGATTGAGAATGAAGGAATAGATTGTAGAATGGACGAAATAGAAATTCTTTAGTAGAATCCTCTTCAATTCAACCTTTCCTTTCCATCAACTGCATCAAACATCCTTCAAGATATCCAGAGTGATCAAAGTGCTCCTTCGTTCTCCAATTCAGATGATCAAAGTAGTCAGATAGATTGTTGATTGCATTCATCAGGTGTTCCACTTCCTTCTCCAATTTTTTAATTTTCTTCAAGATGATCTATGAACTTTCAGGAAAGTAAGGAAAAATAAGTGTTGAACTCTGAGATTTTTGATCTTCAATAATGCTCATGTCATTCATATCACCAACTTCCTGGTTACTATATGCATCTACTGGGTCTATAGGCTTCCAAGGTAGAAGTACTCTTTCCCAGTTCTCATATGGAACTTGTGATTGACTGCAGAGGAGAAATATGGTGGAAGGATGTCCAAGTCCATACTTTGATCCATGAATGATCAATCCCAAAACAGATTTAACAATTATTGAACCAACATCGATAGACATCCCCATCTGAATACAATAGTTCAGAATAGCACACTCCTTAGTTACTTTACTGATTTTCATAGTTGGGGGCAATTTTACACACATGAAATAATGTAAGTGTTTCGACGTAGGATTTAACAGTGTGATCGAGAAACTTACATATATGTTATCTCTTATCTCCCATACATCACTTTCATCCACCAGATATCTGTATATATCATTCATATTTTCCTTCGTCAGGGCAAAATGCAAATAGTGTCAGATTGGCACATTTTCAATCATGTATAAATCATTAATCTTTGCAAGAGTAAATGTGACAAACCAAACTCGCACATAGATTGATCCTTGGTTGATTCCATGAAGATTTGCATAAAACTCCCTCACAACCGGTACAACTACGGTGATAGTAGTATAACACAATACTTCCCAACGTCTCTAAATAATAATTTCATCAATTATAGTGGTAGGAGAATTCGTACCTCGATTCACAAAGCCTTGCTCCTTAATCAATCTCAGTTTCAAGATATTTTTGTTAAATAAGCGTTGTGCTTCAAAACTGACGAACTTTTTACGGTTAAAAACTTGAAATCTTGAAGTTTCCATTGAGTCGAAATCCATTTGGACAAGATTTGAGATCTTCCTCTTCGTTCCTTTGGTAGTTCCTGCGTCTAGGGGTGGTTTTTGGGAGTTCTAATGGAAGAATTACCACTTAGAATCACAAAAACTCGAATTTAAAGATGAGAAGCTGTATTCTGAACAGCGACGCGGTCCGACGCTGATAACAACACCGTTTAGCGCTAGTTCAAATTTCGTCAAACTTCACTTTGTCCAAAATCTTTCCAAACTTTAATTAGATTTATTTCTTAAATTTTGTTAATGATAATAAAGGAAGAATAAGACTTAATTAAGTAACAAACAAACACATATAACACATCAAACATAGCAAACACTCAATAACTGTGGGTTGCCTCCTACAAATCGCTTGGTTTTACATCATCAGCTTGACATAACTTCTTGTTATTCAGGTTGATCTAACATTAAAACCTCTTTAAAGTTAGGTCTATTGCCTTAAAAATATGCTTTAAACCTTTGGCTATTAACTTTGAATATTCTTCCAGATTTAGGGTCTTCGATAATCACATCTCCAAATTGATATATTTTTATGACAATGAAAGGTCCTGTCCATCTAGATCTCAGTTTCCAAGGAAAGAATTTCAATTTTTTATTGTATAATAAAACCTTTTGTCTCGTTTCAAATTCATTTTTTAATAATCTTCCGATCCTGCCATATTTTTCTTCTCTCCTTATATATTCTATCATTACCATATGATTCATTTCTGATTTCTTCCAATTCATTCAATTGCAACAGTCTTTTCTCACAAGTATCTCTTAAATTAAAATTAAATTTCTTTATCACCCAATATTCTTTATATTCTAATTCAACTGGCAAGTGACAAGTTTTTCCAAAGATTAATCTGTAAGGGGATATTCCTATAAGAGTTTTATAAGCAGTTTTGTATGCCCATAAAGCAGTATCTAATCTAGCAAACCAATCCAATTTCTCAGGATTAATGACTTTCTCCCAAAATTTGTTTAATTTCACAATTAGATATCTATGCTAAACCATTAGTTTGGGGATGATAAGCTGTTGAGATTCTGTGCATAATATTATATTTTTCCACAAATCTCTGAATCAGATTATTCTTAAAATGGGATCCTCCATTAATGATGATTACTCTAGGCATTCCATATCTTGTGAAAATATTTTTCATTAAAAACCTCGAAACACTTCTTGCATCACACCTAGGTAAAGCTATTGCTCAATCCATTTTGATACATAATTAACAAAAATCAGTATATATATATATTTCCAAATGAAGGTATAAATGGCCCCATAAGATCTAATCCCCAAACATAAAAAATTTCAACTTCCAAAGTAAAATTAAGAGGCATTTCATTTCTTCTAGATATATTGCCTATTCTCTGACATCGATCACAAGTTTTGATAAATCTACAAACATCTCTGAAAAGTGTAGGCCAATAAAATCCAGATTGTAAAATCTTATGTGCAGTTCTATCAATTCTAAAATGTCCTCCAAATTCAAAATCAAGACATTCTCGAAATAATTCTTTCAGTTTCTTCATAAGACACACATCTCCTAATAATAAGATCTTTACATTGCTTATATAGATAAGGATCGTCCCAGAAATAAAATTTAGCACCATGCTTAAATTTTTTCTGCTGTTGCATTGTTAAATCAGGTGGAAAAATATTACTACAATGTAGTTCACAATATCAGTATACCACGGTAAATTTCCTTCAATAATATTGTATAATTGCTCATCAGGAAAAGTTTCAGTGATTTACTTTTCAAGATTATCCAAATTAGGTTGTTTAAGTCTAGATAAATGATCAGTTATTTGATTATCGACCCCTTTTCTATTAACAATCTCAAAATCAAATTCTTGCATTAAAAGTATCCATCGAATCAGTCATGGTTTTGCATCCTTCTTTTGCATTAAATATTTTATAGCAGAATGATCAGTATGCACTATACATTTAGCTCCAATTAAGTAAAATCTAAAATTTTCAAAGGCATAAACGATCGCTAATAACTCTCTTTCAGTAGTGGTGTAATTAATCTGAGCTTCAGTAAGAGTATTACTAGCGTAATATATAACTTTGAACATTTTGTCATGTCTTTGTCCTAAAACAACTCTAATAGCATAATCGCTAGCATTGCACATTAATTCAAATGGTTTCTCCCAGTCAGGTGAAACTACTATAGGGGCAGCGATTAATTTTTAATTTAATAGATCGAATGCTTTTAAGCTTTCATCGTTAAAATCAAACTTCTTATCTTTTCCAAAATTTGGCATATAGGCTTAGTAATTTTTGAAAAGTGTTTAATATATCGCTTGTAGAATCCTACATGTCCCAAAAAGCTTCTTACCCCTCTCACAATTGTTGGAGGTGGTAATTTTCTATAATTTGAATCTTCGCAGGATCTACTTCCATGCCATATTTAGATATTTTATGCCCAAGCACAATTCCTCCTGCAATCATAAATTGACACTTTTCCCAATTTAGGACTAAATTTGTTATTTCGCATACCTCTAAAACTTTTTCTAAGTTACATAAGAATTCATCAAATGAATCTCCAAATAATGAGAAATCATCCATAAACACTTCTATTCCATCATTTATTAATTTGCTAAATATGAACGTCATACATATTTGAAATGTTGCAGGTGCATTACATAATCCAAAGGGCATTCTTCTATAAGCAAAAGTTCCATAAGGGCTAGTAAATGTAGTATTCTCTTGATCCGTAGGAGCAATAGATATTTGGTGATAACCGGTATATCCATCTAAAAAGTAATAATACTTGTGTCCAGCAAGTTTTTCTAGCATTTGATCTAAAAATAGTAAAGGAAAGTGATCTTTTCTGGTGACTACATTTAATTTTCTATAATCAATACATATTCGCCAACCAGTTACTTGTCTAGTCGGTATAATTTCATTTCGATCATTTACGTCAACACTCACGCCTTTTTTCTTAGAAACACAATGAATTGGACTTACCCAAACACTATCATAAATATGATATATAATTTCAGCATCTAACCACTTTAAAATCTCTTTTTTAACCACTTCTTTCATTATTGGGTTCATTCACCATTGTGGATCAACTCTAGGTTTATGTGGTTCATTTAACAAAATTCTGTTTATACAGATCGATGGACTGATTCCTTTAATATTAGCTATGGATCAACTAAAAGCCTTTTTGTATCTTTTTAAGGTGTCCAATAATTTTTGTTCTTGATATTCATTTAAATCCGAAGATACAATGACTGGTAAAGTTGAGATTCTCCTAAAAGCATATACTTCAAATGATTAGGGAGAATTTTCAGCTCAAGTTCAGGGGGTTTAATGATTGATGGAATTAAAATTTTATCTTCATTTTCCACAGTATCCAATCTTTCAAAAAATTTTTGAACAAATTCTAACTTTTCATTCTTCATATCATCCAAATCATGTTCACTTTCACTTTCATATTCATCCTCATATTCCAGATTTTCTTCAAATACTTCTTTAAAATGATCATTTCTCAAATAATCGATGATTTCCATTCGAAAGCACTCATCTTATTTTTCAGTTGAAGGGTATTTCATAGATTTCAAAATATTGAAAGTTACCTCTTGATCATTGACTCTCATAGTTAATTCTCCTTTTTGAACATCGATCATAGCTCTCCCAGTAGCAAGGAATGGTCTTCCTAAAATAATTGAAATTTCTTTATCTTCCTCCATATCTAATACAATAAAGTCCACAAGAAAGATAAATTTATCCACCTTTACTAATACATCTTCCATAACTCCTTTAGGATAAGTGATAAAACGATCAGCCAGTTGAAGAGTCATAGATGTAAGTGAAATTTCTCCTATTCCTAATCTTTTGAAAGTTGATAAAGACATAAGATTAATACTAGCTCCAAGATCATATAAAGCTCTTCCAAAATATTTCTCACCTATAGCACACGGGATAGTGAAACTACCTGGGTCTTAAGTTTTTCAGGAAGCTTCATCTTAATAATTGTACTACACTCACCGCTAAGTGCAACAGTCTCGTGGTCTTTGAACTTTCTTTTCTTTTTAAGAATATCCTTCATAAACTTTACATAATAAGACATCTGCTCTAATGCTTCAACAAAGAGAATATCAATCATTAATTTCTTACGAATTTCCAAAAAAATTTGCAAATATGTTATCCCTATTTTGTTTCTTTAGTCATTAAGGAAAATGAGGAGGTGGTTCTTCAACCGTTATCTTCATTAGTTCTAACGAATATTTGTCTAGATATATCTTATTAGAACCTTTCTCAATATTCACTTCCTCTTTTTCAACTTCGACTTCTTTTTGAACTATTGGTTCCAATTCTTTTCCACTCCTTAATTGAATAGCCTTAATTTGCTCCTTGTTTTGATCTTTTGGGTTGATCTCAACCTTGCTAGGAAGATTCCCAGAAGGTCTATTATTAAGCATCCTAATTGAACCTCAGTGTTCTTCATCGCAACATTTTGAGCTTGAATTTGATTACCATATTCCGAATCATTTCTTTAGTAGACAACTTCTTTTCCTTAAATTGGTGGTTACTATTAAAACCAGGAGGATAAGAAGGTCTATGATTGGTATTTCCTTAGTTGTTCGGATTTCCAACTGGATTCATAGGATTGTTTCCCCATTGCGGGTTAACAATGACATTGGTATTATTCTAGTTGAAGTTCGGGTGACTCCTCCAACTAGGATTATAATAATTCGAATAAGGATTATTGACTTTATTATATATGGCATTCAATGTTTCATAAGACATTTGAGAGTCTATCATTTGTCCTGATGAATTTTCTTCTGACACTAGGAGTGTTGGAGAATAATTCATTCCATATTGATCTATTTTCTTAGAAAGTGCAGCAATTTAAGAGACTATCATAGTTATGCATCAGAATCATGAATACTAGCTAATCTATTAAGATTTACCCGCTCAAAGGGCCATTGAAAATTATTAGTAGCCATCTCTTCAATTAACGAATATACTTCATCAAAAGGTTTATACATTAATTATCCACTAGCAGCAGCATCGATAATCGATCTCAAAGATCCCACTAATCAATTATAAAAGGTTTGAATTATTAACCAGTCTGGTAAAGCATGGTGTGGAAACTTTCTCATAAGATCTTTGAATCTTTCCCAAGCTTCATATATGGATTCTCCATCAAACTGACTAAAAGATTGTTATCATTCCTCAGCTTAATAGTTTTGGAAGGATAGAAATATTTTGACAGAAACTTTTGTGAAAGTTCTCCCCAAGTTCTAATAGATCTAGGTGCTAACAAATTTAACTACGCCTTAGCCTTATCCCTTAATGAAAAAGGAAAACGTCTAAGATTAACAACATCGTTTGACACTCCATCATATTTAAAAGTAGCACACAGTTATAGAAAACTAGTGTACGGCTTATTTTTAGGTTGTGTGTTTTTATTTTGAAAAGGGGGTCGCCGCAAATTTTTAATTTAGTTTAAATAAATAATTTTGAAAAGTAGTATTTGATTTTGAAAATAATTTTAAATTTGAAGGTTTTAAGATATAAGATTAAATCGATCTCACATCCCACGATAGTTTATATAAACGAGCACCGCACCACGAACCGTGTATCTATCCCTAAGGATAGACACAGCTGCTTGATGGTGGGGCTCGATTAAATAAACTAGAAGATTTGTGACATCCGTTTGGTCTGCGAACCAATTTTATAAGGCGACAAATTCCACGCTTAATATGAAAGCATTAAACGGGGTTTATATTACACGGGTTCTTTAAAATTCCTTATAAGGGCAAGCCCCTATAGTTAATTGCATCTTAAGAGACGAGGAATCACCTAAGAAAACTCTCGATAATAATCAATAATTCTGCTCTCGAGAATTTCAAAGTTTAAGTTTTCGAGGATTGAATTTTGAAATTTAAATAGGGAATGGATCAAGTTTAGAACATTTTGTTTTGAGAATTCAAAGGACGAAAGGTAGGAGAAATTACGGATTCGAAGTGAACTTCGGTAATTTCCCGACTATCCTATTGTTTGGCTTGGATTTAGGAAAGTCCTAATGTTTATTTAGTATTTCAATATTGCCAATTTTAATTAATTAGGACTTATATTTATATGACAGAATCATACAAATAGCCTTGAAGTTATGAGGGTTTATGTCGTACCGAACGACTACCTCGGAATCCTAAGACCGGTTAGGGCTTAATTTACAATGCAAATGCCTAACAAAAGGTTGAGGATTTATGTTGCACTAGAGCAAACTACCTCGAAGTCCTATGGCTTTGTTGTTTAATTCTAGGAATGTTTAGGTGATGTAGAGTCATTTCTTTGGCGAAGATGGCCATGCTTGCCCACGTGCCCCGAGCTCCTTGTTGTTGCGAGAGGTTTAGTTATAGAAGTCATAAATCAGGAGATGAGGAAAGTGTTTTGGTTTAGAGAAAAATCTTAATTTCCAAGTGTTTTTTACGTTTTAATTAAAACAAATCTTAAAGTTGATTATAACGACACCGGTTAAGATCCCACGATTCCATCCTTCCGGCATCATTATTTTTATCGGATTCACTTAGTCCGGATGAATTTGCTAAACTCAACTGAATGAGTTCCACACTTTCATTTAGACCGTGGAAAATCCCGTTAGCAACATGTAGGTTACATCATCCGAGGTATTCCCGATCATCCAACAGGACGTTTTAATTTAATTGTAATTGTAGTTTTGTGTTTTGTTTGTGATTAAATTTTGACTTGTTTTATATTTTGAAATGTTGTGGCAGTGAATTTTATCTTGCAATGGCTTTTAACTTAGTTTTGGTTTCGGTTTTAGGGACTATCCTAAAGGTGTGGGTTTTCATGCAACGAGTTGTTTATCATGCAGAAAAGTAAGTGCAATACGGTTAAATAAATTGCAATAATGTAAATTGCAAGAAAGTAAATTGCAATAAAATAAAAGCGTACTCGGAGGGTCTTCCCGTCATTCCAAGCTGCACTTTAAAACACAATTAGAATATTTAAGCAAGTTCCTAGGTAAAGGCTAAGGGAAGGGTTATGGTATTCTACCAGAGTTCCTAATCCTATAGCTAGTCGTTTCCTATGACGTCTAGGTCTTTGTGTTTTGGTTTGAGGACGATTTTCTTCATCGAAGAAACATTGAGCTCGATTGTTCTTATAAATATCCTATCATATTGAGGAAGTGCTTAAGAAGAATCTTAAACATCTTTTCAATATTTCTAGGATTGTTTTAAGTCCGAATGAATTTAATTACACAAATGAATTAATCGTCCGAGGTTTAGTTAAGTTTTGTTATTATCTTACTCGGTGAACTAGGATGTTTAAATGTCACTATAAGTGAAGTAACATTTCATTTAATATCCTTGTTTAGGAGTTATGATAACTAAAGCTTTCGAGAGTAAATTGGTATTCGAATGGTTTGTGATTTAGTTTAATTTCAATTAATTTGGAATAGTGTTCAAGTTATTTTAGATTTATTTTGAATTCTTTATGTCTTTGGTGATGTTATATTTAATTCAACTAAATTTAATTTAATTTAATTTAATTGAGTTTTTAATTTATTTAATTCAATTTAATTCGATTTAGTTTGATTTGATGTTAAATTAAATTAATTTGATCTGATTTAATTTTAATTTAATTTGATTTAATTTCCTTTAATTTAATTTAATTTAATTTAATTTAATTTAATTTAATTTAATTTAATTTAATTTAATTTTATTTATTTAATTTAATTTAATTTAATTTATTCATTTAATTTAATTTAATTTGTTTATTTAATTTAATTTAATTTAATTTAATCTTTAATTTAATTCAACTTTTAATTTTAATTTAATTTAATTTAATTTAATTCAATTTAATTTACTTAATTTAATTTAATTTTTAATTTAATTTTATTTTTAATTTTAATTGGAATTTTAAAAGAGTTTAATAATTTAATTTTAGTTTAATGATTAAGTCTTTTAATATTTTGAATTTGAGTTATCATTTTAATTAAGAATTGAATATTAATGAGATGATTAATTTAGGGATTTTTAAATTAAAGAATAAATCTCTTCCTAATAATATCCCTATTTTAATAATTCCAATTTTATTATTCTTCCAAATTTAATCAATTATTTAATTAAGGTTTAATTATTTTAAATTGCTTAATGGGTTTCTACCCTTTAATTATTTAAATTTCTATCATCCAAATCAGATTAGGATCAAATATTTTACTTATTAATTTTTTTTATTAAACCTAAAGTTTTAATTAAGGATTAAAATTTTGATTACCACTTTACCCTTTAAGCTTAATAATTTCATAACTCACTAAATTGAACTCAAATGAACTTGAAATTTTTATGTGACTTCACTCATATGTCAATAAAGACATGAGAGGAGAAAATGTGATTTTTCTGTATTTAATTTATTTATATAATTATTTTTGGTAGAAAATAGAGATTTCCAAGGAAAATTTAATAACATGACCAAGGGAAAGTTTCTGTCCTTAAGAAAATTATGGGACATTCCTAATGACCAGAGGACCACTTGGACCAATTTTGGTGATTTTTTGAATTATATTATTTTTATTATAATTATTTTAAGTTTTGAAGTGTTAATTAATTTAAAAATAAAATAAATGTTGAAAAATCAATTTTATATTTTTCAAAAATTTCTCTGATATCAAGGAAATCAGAGAATCAAATTTTGCAATTTTCTGATTTTTCTATGATTTATCATAATTATTTTAGTGAAAATGTTAGAAAATACATTTTTTAATTTTAAAATTACCCTAGAGCTTTAAAATTTAATATCTCACTAAATAGACCTAAGAAAAATATGGGGTTTGTTCCTAAGTGATTAAAATTCAAAATGTGACATTTTAGTGAATTTTATTATTTTTGTGATTTTTATTATTTTTAAATTATTAAAAATATTAAAATAATATTAAAAATCAACTTTTTTAGAAAATTGAAATTTTAATTTTCTTAAATTCCCCTAATATCAGAGAGGCTCAAAAATCAATTTGGTGAAGTTTTAAAAGATATTTTGAAAGTTATGAATTTTTAAAGTTTAAAATGGCTAAATGGCTTAATCGACATAATTAGTAGGGCTAACTTAAGTCCGATTGACCTCAAATTTTTATGGTGGGTTCCTCTGATCCTAAAGGTCGAGTGGAGAATTGATTTCAGGTCAATTTGATGTATGGTTAGCTCTAATTAATTAGAGATCCATTTTGGGTGTTTAAGCCGATTAGGGTTGTTTTAAATGAACTAACTCAAAACTTATTTTTCCTAGGGTCCTCCGAGTCATAAGGAACATGACCAAATTTTCCTAGAATTTATTTCACAACATGCTATTTATTGGAATTAAAATACTCAAAACGAGTAACATGAATTTGAAAAATCAATAACTTTTCATAGGGATGGCCTCGACTTTGGAAAATTCAAGGGAATGTTCCCAAATTCGGAGGCTTCAAAGCCCTATGGTCTCATGCCATGGTTAATTATATACATGCATGGAGAATTAAAAATATGCAGAGAGTAAATAAATTATTAAAAATAAAATACTTGATGAAATTAAATGATTTCTTTTCGACATTATTCTCCTCTGTTCACTGAGCAAGAGGGTATTTTTATTTTATTTTTATGATTTTTCTACACGAAAGTTATGAATTTTTGAAGTTTAGGGAATTAAATAAATAGAAAATACCCCTAATTTTCTATTTATCCACGCGGCGCCGCGTCATCCTCGGCATCTCCGAACGCACACGCGTCGCGCTCCCATTCGACGCCGCCACTTGAGTCAGCAGCCCGGGCCCCGCGATTCTCGTACCATCTCCTGGTCCGACGCCATCTGAGCCGTCTGTCCGCGCGTGTATTGAATGGACGGCATCCGTTCATCGTCCCCGAGGGTCCTCACCCGAGAGCCGTCCACACTAAATCTCTAAGATCTCACTCGATACTCAATGGATTTTCATGTTCTTATGCTCTATGGATTCTTCTTGAGAAGATGAACACATCCATACGGTTTATGTGGGATGAAATTTACGCAATAGAAATGGAGAATGTTCAGAAGCTCGGGAAGAAGAGTGAGGCCATACCTTTGCTCAGAGAAGTGTGGTTTCGATCCGAGGGTTGTTGCACCTTCGATTGGATCCCGGCAAGCTCCGGATGAAGTCTCCTGGTGCGGTGAATTGCCTAGGTAGGATTTCGACCACAACCGATCACAAAGCTTGGAGGCTGGAGCAAGCGGGTGGCATCGGAGATGGGGCTTTTCTGGTGGACACCTTCCCTTGGTCCGGTGAAGGTGTAGAACCAATCAATTTGGGGATTGGCTCACCGTGGAGAAGTGTCCTTGTTTTGGGCTTGGATTTCGACTGCTGAAATTGAGCTCGCGAGAGAAGAAATGGCAGGGGGATTTCGGTGGGGATCAAGTGCTGCTGTGTATGGGGAGTAGTACGGAACAATTTTGGTCGAGTTTCCTTAAGGTTTGTTTCAGCACCTCTCATGGCCGAGAGGGGTGGTGTTTAAATAGGAGAGGGTGGAGGGCCTCCCGGGAGAGTTAGGGCTCGGGATCAGCTGCTCTTGGCAAGAGAAGAACAGCTACAATGGCCACTAGGGATGGGGCGGTCGAGCGAGGAGAATTCCAAAGTTGGCTCACATGTGAGCTCTCGGCCATGGTGTTTTCCGGCGGCTGGTGGCCGGCCGGCCGAGCATGGGTCACCCTCGAGGTCGGGTGGGTCGGGGCTGGGACTTGGTGCAAGCAATTGGCAAATGCCATGTGTAAAGAGCTTGGATTGAAATGGAATGGGGGAAAGACCATTTTGGGTTCAAATGAGTCAACCCATGGTTTTGGGCTAGGTTCACCACCCGAGGCCTGGTCTTGGGCTGAAAAGGGTCACTTGGGTCGGCCAAGAGAGAATGGTGTGGTCTCCATCCATGATGAGGTGGCTAAGCATGGTTTAGTGTGTGACATGCTTAAGGTAAAAAGGGTTTAAGAAGGATTAGGAAAGGGGCCCCTCCTTTTGCCATTAATGGCTTGATCACATGTCAAGCCTTCCATGGCTTCATGTGGCTTGTCCATGGCTTGCATGGCTCTCCTTTGGCTTGGGAAAAGTGGAGTCAATTTCATGGAAATAAATTTTAGGAATTTTTGGTAATTTGATGGAAATTTGTATGAAACTTGATTTGGAATAATTTGATGGTGAATTTAGGACTTAGGGAATGGCTTTTATTAAGTGGATGGCAAGTGGAGATGTCATGTGGGCTTTAGGGTAGATTTTGGGCTTTTTAAAATGGTTTTAGATGGGCTTTTAAGATGGTTTAGGAAAGTGGGCTTTTGAATTTTAAAATGGATTTTGGGATGAAATTTTGTAAAGAGGTTGGGCCAAATAATTGTTGGGTTTAGCTCATGGATGTGTCATGAGTGACTTGAAGCAAATTGGGGGTGATTTGGGTTTGGATTGGGTTGAATTTGGGTTCTTTTGGTGAATGGGCCAATATAGGTCCAAGTTGGGCCAATGTTGGGCTAGGGTTGAAATTAATGTTGAGAAATGTTTATGGGAGTGTTTCAAAGAGGTTTTGACTTTGGTTGGGCTTTGATTTTGGGGTTTGGGCTCATTTGGGTTAGGTTTGGGTTTAGGTCAAAATTGGGCCTTTTAGCTTTGGGTTGAATTTGAGTGGGGTTTGAGTCTAAATTTTGGGCAAATAATGTTAGTGTTTTGGTTGTGGGGATGCTAAGGAAGATTTAGAAAAGATTTGGGGTTAATTGGAGTTGAATTGGGTGCGTTTGAGCTAAGTTTGGGTCATGGGTCCAAATTGGGCTTTAAGGCCAAAAGTGAAATTGGATCCAAATGTCAATCAAATTGGACTTGGATTTGGTCTAGATTGGTATTGGGAATGTTGAATTGAAGTTTTGAATTGAATTGGACCAGAATTTAGGTCAATTGGGTAGGTTTGGCTTGACATTGGGTTCACTTTGGGTTAAAATGGGTTAAATTGGGGGTTTTGACAAAAGTAGGGTAAATTGACAAAATTGGCCCATGGTGTAGTTGGACAAAATAAAATTGGGAATATTTGGGATTTTCTTGAATTTTCTGGGAATTTTCTGAATTTTTGGATTTTTGGGTCAAGGGGGGTATTTTGGGTATTTGGAGGGTATTGGGAGGTATTTTTGGAATTTTTGATATTTTTGGGTATGGATGATCAATTTGAGTGATGTGGAAATATTTGGGATTGATTTTGGGGAATCTTGGGTAATTTAGGTGATTTTAAAAAATTTGGGTAATTTCAAGGGCTTTGGGTAGGTTAGGCGGGTGTAGGGTCCCAAAAATTAAAAAATTTGGAAAATTGAAGATTGGGTAAACTTGAGTGGAATGAAATCATTTTGGTTGAGCCATGAAGCCACATCAAGCCCACATGAGCCATGAAGGGACTCTTTTGAGGCATCCACTATGTTGTTCCCAACCCTGCTTGCGAGGGCTTAGGGGTTAAGGACCATCCATGTGAATCACCTACACGAGTCGGGAGGTCGAGTTAGGTATAGGTGTGTGAAAGTGTAGTGTATAGGTGTAGTGTGTGTGTAAGTCGGCCCCTTCACCGGACCAGGCCACCCGGGGCGGTCCTAAGGCCGAAGAGTCCATAGGAACTCATGCTTTAAACTTCCGCATTTGATTTCGACCCTCTAGGTGATTAGGGGTCTACGGTCGAGTTTGTGGAGTTTGCGGGGAGTTAAGAAGTGGTTTGAATTTCTAAAAGGTGGGTCCCGATTCTAGTCCTCTAAGATAGTCGAAAGGAAAAGCCTAAGGCTAGATCCTAAGTACTAAAGAGAAGAAGAGAAGACCTCATCGAAAATGAGGTCGACAAATGGACCCCCAATAGGTGTGGTGAGCTGAAGGAGCACACCGCGCGTATTGGCGTTGACCGAAGCGATCAACAAAACCAACACAGATGTCCAAGTGACAAACTTAGGACGAAGTAAAAGAATTTTCGCTGGGGAGTGTCAAGCTTACCTCTGAGACTGGAGATTCCTGAACTCTCGCTGGGGAAAGGGAAAAGGAGGTGAATTCCAAATCACATGATCTGGGGAAAATTCAATTTAGATTTTATTTTGTTTCAATTTAAGTTTCGATGTGTGAGTTTAAATTTCAATTTGGAGTTTCAATTTAGATTGAAGTTTGTCAAAATTAATTTGAAGGGATTTGATTTGAAATGAAAATTGGAATTTCGTGGTTTTAGATGTAACATCTTGACCCCAAAGAAAATTGAATCGATTGGATTGGATCATTACAATGAGGAGAGATCTTAGAGTAATGCGGTATTGGATGTAAAATCCTTAACCTCGAGAGTTTGATTTTGGTGTATTTCATTGCGATGGGGAAAGAATCCTAAAGCGATACGGTCTCGGATGTAAAATCCTTAACCTCGAAATTTGATTTTGATGTATTTCATTGCGATAGGGAAAGAATCCTAAAGCGATACGGTCTCGGATGTAAAATCCTCAACCTCAAGAATTTGAATTTTGATGTATTTCATTGCGATAGGGTAAGAATCCTAAAGCAATGCAGTCTCGGATGTAAAATCCTCAACTCCAAAAAGTTTGATCTGGATGTATTTCATTGCGATAAGGAAAAGATCCTAAAGCAATGCAGTCTCGGATGTAAAATCCTCAACTCCAAAAAATTTGAATTTTGATGTATTTCATTGCGATAGGGAAAAGATCCTAAAGCGATGCGGTCTCGGATGTAAAATCCTCGACTCGAAAAGGTTTGAATTTTGATGTATTTCATTGCGATAGGGAAAGAATCCTAAAGCAATGCGGTCTCGGATATAAAATCCTCGACCCCAAGAATTTGATTTTGATGTATTTCATTGCGATAGGGAAAGAATCCTAAAGCAATGCGGTCTCGGATGTAAAATCCTCAACCCCAAAAATTTGAATTGGATGTATTTCATCGCGATAGGGAAAGAATCCTAAAGCGATGCGGTCTCGGATATAAAATCCTCAACCCCAAGAATTTGAATTTGATGTATTTCATCGCAATAGGGAAATAATCCTAAAGCAATGCAGTCTCGGATGTAAAATCCTCAACTCCAAAAGGTTTGAATTTTGATGTATTTCATTGCGATAGGGAAAGAATCCTAAAGCAATGCAGTCTCGGATATAAAATCCTCAACCCCAAGAATTTGAATTGGATGTATTTCATCGCAATAGGGAAACAATCCTAAAGCAATGCAGTCTCGGATATAAAATCCTCAACCCCAAGAATTTGAATTTGATGTATTTCATCGCAATAGGGAAAGAATCCTAAAGCAATGCAGTCTCGGATGTAAAATCCTTAACTCCAAAAGGTTTGAATTTTGATGTATTTCATTGCGATAGGAAAAGAATCCTAAAGCAATGCAGTCTCGGATATAAAATCCTCAACCCCAAGAATTTGATTTTGATGTATTTCATTGCGATAGGGAAAGAATCCTAAAGCAATGCAGATCTCGGATGTAAAATCCTCGGCCCAAAAATTTGAATTGGATGTATTTCATCGCAATAGGGAAAGAATCCTAAAGCAATGCAGTCTCGGATGTAAAATCCTCAACTCCAAAAAGTTTGATCTAGATGTATTTCATCACAATAGGGAAAGAATCCTAAAGCAATGCAGTCTCGGATGTAAAATCCTGAACTCCAAAAAATTTGAATTTGATTTTGATTTGATTTGAGATCTGGAAGATCGAATTCGAAATTTGATTGAGATTTGAAATCTGGAAAGATTGAATTTGAGATTTGATTTAGATTTGATTTGAAATTTGGAAGATCAAATTTGAAATTTGATCGAGATTGGATTTGGGATTTGAAATCTATGTTCACTTTGTTTGTCCTTTAACGATTCAAATTTATTTTATCGTTTGTTTAGTGTCCATGTGAATTTGGTGTTCGTCATTTTTAGATTTTTAAGGAAAGTTTTCTTTTATTCTTTTTTTCTTTATTTCTTTTCTGTTCTTTGTTCGAAGTTCATTTAACTTTAATGGCGTTTCCCAGTCAATTTGCACAAAAGAGGTGAAGGCCAAAAATGTGACATGGTCACTTTCATTCCAATCATGTCGAAGATACATCATACAACTTGATCTGGCATATATTTCATACAATCCATGTAGACTCAAAACGGACTATGTATAATCTTCGTCGATCCATTAAAAGAAGCATCTGTCAAAAATCCATGTCTGAATAGTGGGTTACATAGTTAATAACATCACCTTCCAAGCCATCCTTGGCAAGGATGTCGGCTGGATGTACGTTGGAGGTGTGATATTTCCCATGTAACTCACAGCTCGTAAGGCCGGAGGCTCTCTAGCTCCGGGTACGGTCGGAAATGGTAAGGTGTCTTCCTGTCGTCCATCCTTCGAAAGTAAGCGAGATCCGCTTCACTGGTACTCCTGGTATGCAATGCTTAGCGATATCTGCTTCGTTGCCCTTCAGTATCATGACGGAACCTACCGGTAAAGGTATCTTCACTGGCCCTCGGAACTCACCTGGGCCTGCTATCCGGAGGTCAGATCCGAACATGATGTTACACTCGTTCAGGAAAAGAGGCTGTGCGAAAGGTTTGACAAAGTTGTGGTGATCTATGTGTGGGGGTATGCGGTCACCCTGCTTGTAGATGTTGATAATGCGGCTATTGGGTATGCAATCTGGCGGCGGTACCCTCCATGTTATCAATCTCTTTACCATTCTCTTGATGACTAATGGCATCGGATCCACTTGCCCATGACGGAGTATTCCTGGTGGGTTTCCCTTCCTGTCCTCCGCAAAGTTGTAACAGCATCTACATTATATTGTGATTCTTCCTTTCCCTGGCATCCATCTCCGGTGTTTTGAGTAGGTGTTTTCCCTTAGGCGGCCCGCTCGGCCCATTCTTTTCAAATCCCGGATGCAATCCACGATTTGCTGTTGTTCATACTCTGAGAATACGTCTGTATGTAGCTCGAGGCCCTCTAGTATATTGATTCTTCTGCCTCTAATTCTCTCGAAGTATTCAAAGGTTTTCTTTTCAACATTCTGCATTCTCTCCAGCTCGTATTCCGGAATGATCTGCAGATGGCGAGGCCTGGTGACATATTGTGGGATATACGGCTCAATCCCTTCACGTTCTCCTGCATACCTCGGCTCCTCAGGGATGATGCCTGTCGATACATCCCTCGGGGTTGCTTCTGCAACAAGGTCATGCACTACTGGTGGTTCTATCTGGTGGCGTGGTAGCCTTCTTTCTTCTGGTCTTTTTGAGATTTCCACGGTTCTTTACGTTATCCTAGGAGCTGGCCTCCTTTCTTCGAGTTCTGGTGAACCGGTGTCCTTGAAGTGTATGTACTGGCATTAGCAACTGTTTCATCGCGCTGGTCCGCAGCTAGTTTTGTTAACATCTTACGGATACGGCGATTCTTATTTCTTCGTTGCGTTGCTGTGAGAGTAGCTCTTCGAACTTCCTGAGTTTCTGTGGGCGCGGCGCTGACAAGCCTGCCTTCTGCTGTAGCGACTACAGACTTCATTTTCTTATCTTCTTCAGTGTTTGCCTTTCTTTTCTTGCTGCTGGATTGGTGGCTTGGGCCACCCACTTTCATCACTGTCTGCCCGGGCAGTTCTTCTCGGTCAACTGGGACCCAGTCACTTTCCTCGTACTGTAGGCCTGCTGGTGCGAAATCCGAGTCAATCTTGATTATCGCTCCATCTTTCACCCTCTTTTCATCGAGTGCAAGGCTTACGCCATTCTTAAAGTTCAGGACCAACCGCCCGTTCGACATTTCCCTGCGAAAAGACAAGTAAAAGGATCGGGGGTCGTACTTAAGAACAAGAACATTAAGAAAATGTTTATTAAAGACATTTTTTTTATATTATATTTTTTGTACTTTCAAATTTAACAGGAATGAAGTGGGATAAGATCAGAAAAGAGATTTTGGTTTGGAAAAGAAAACAAGGAAAACTTTATTATCATGATTTTTTTTATTTTAGCACATTTTATCATTTTTTTTTGGGTTCGGACCCAATCATCAGTAATTACTTCGCCCGTGTTTCTTAGGGATGAAGAATTCATTCCTTCGAAACATCAGGTAGCGTAATACTTTTTCAAGTATCGTCCGTTGATCGGAAGCATATGTCGTTCTCCACGACAATTCACTAGGCTGGTAGGAACCTCCCGAGTATATCTGCTTGACCACAAATGGCCCTTCCCAAGTGGGTTCAAATTTTCCTCCTATCTTGCGGTGTGCAAGGATAGGTCTCTTGAGAACGAGGTCTAAGTCACCAACTTTGAAGGTTCTTGGGCGGACCAGTTTGTCATGGGCTTGAACCATCTTAGCTTGGTATAGTTCTAAATTCTGTTGCGTTGCAAGTCTTTTCCCTTCCGGGCTTTCTAATTCTTCTAGTCGTAATTTGGCGTTTTCTTCGTCGTGATCTTATTTGCAAGCTGCAATTCGAGTGAAGGAAGGCCGAACCTCTAAAGGTAACACTCGCCTCGGACCCATACACCGGAGCGTAAGGTGTAGCTTGAGTAGGAGTTACGAAGGTTGTCCGGTAGGCCGATAAGGCTTCTAACAACTTCTCGTGCCAATTTCTCTTATTGTCATCCAAAGTTTTCTTTAGGATTTGAACGAGAGTTTTATTAAAAGCCTCAGCGAGGCCGTTTGCTCTTGGGTAGTAAATTGTTGAGTATCGCCAGTCGATTCCGTGTCTCCTGACAAAATTGTTGATTTGCGTGCTTCTGAATGCTGACTCATTATCCGAGATAATCCTGCGTGGCACTCCGAAACGGTAGACAACTTGGTTCTTGAAAAGCGTAGCACGTGGTGTGCTTTCACTTCTCAAGTGGAGCCGCCTCTGCCCACTTGGAAAAGTAATATGTAGCCGCAAGAATGAAGCGATGTCCTTTTGAAGATGGTGGTTCTATCGGACCCACTATATCTGTGCCCCAACATTCAAATGACCACGATGCAATTGTCGGATGTAACACATTTGGAGGTTGGTGTAGAACCACTCCGTGCACTTGGCATTAGTGACAGCTCTTGGCGATTTTCTTGCAGTCGGTCATCATTGAGGGCCAGTAGTACCCTAGTCTTTTAATTTTCATTTTCATCTTCGGACCCGACTGGTGAGCGCCACAGAGTCCTGAATGCACCTCTTTAACAATTTCACGGGACTCGGACCCGCTTAGGCACCTTAGCCACATTTGATCAAAATACCTTCTGTACAATGTATTGTTTATTAATGCGTAAGACATAGTTCTTTTCTTGATCTGATGGCCTAGCGACCTATCGTCTGGTAGTCTTCCTGTTTGCAGGTAGTTCATCGATGGTCGTCGCCGATCTTACGTGTTTTTTGTCATCGTTGCAAGCCGATCCTTTTTCTTTTTCGATTTGTGTATCGTGTCTATGTCGAGCTGTGATAGGACTCGACGTCCGTGAGCCGACACTTCCATCGATTCATCTTGCAAACGGGAAAATTCTTTTGCGAGACGGGCTAAAGCATCTGCTAAAGCATTTTCTTTTCTGGGAATTTTGTAGATCGTCACATTTGGAATTTGTTCCAACAACTGTATGGCATACTGGAAGTATTGCTCGAGTCTTGGCTTTAGAATTCTGTACTGTCCGGCGATCTGCTGAATGATTAACTGTGAATCCCCGTAGACGTTGATGTCTGTTATCCCCATTTGAATAGCTAATTCTAGTCCTGTTATGAGGGCTTCGTATTCTGCTTCGTTGTTTGTACATGGTTCTGTTAAGTGGTAGGAGTATCTTAACATCCCCTACTCCGGTGTTATAAAGATTAGCCCGATTCCTGCCTTACCAGGCACTATCACTTGCGATTCTTCGTCTTTGTGTGTTGAAGATGCTCCGTCGAAGTATAAATCCCAACGTCGATCATCAGGGTCTTCTAGGCTCATTATTTGTTCATCTGGCAAATTGTCATTGAGAGGAGATTCTGCCGGCAAAGGGTGTCTTTGCGAGGAAGTCTGCTAAGACTTGTCCCTTTAAGGCACGAAGAGGCACGAAAGTTATATCGAATTGCAATAATATCATTGACCATCCGGCAAGTCTGCAGGAAAGTGTTGGACGAGTCATCAAGTATTGTAATGGATTAAATTTTGAGATCGAGTTGACCTTATGAGAAAGCATGTAGTGCATGAGCTTTTGAGCGGCGAAGATCAGGGCCAAACAATGCTTTTCAATTGCGGGATACCTTATTTCCGTCGGAAGTAAACGACGGCTTAAGTAGTAAAGAGCATTTTCTTTACCCTCATCATTGACATGGGCTAACAGGGCTCCGAGAGAGTTGTCTAAAGCCGCGGTGTAAAGTATCAGCGGTCTACCCGAGGCTGAGGGCTGCTAAGACGGGAGGTGTCATTAAATATTGTTTAATGTCCTCGAAGGCCTTCGGCATTTCTCTTCCCAAATAAATTTGGCGTCCTTTTTAACTAGTGCGAGAAAGGTCGACACCTACCGACAAGTTTGAGATAAAGCGTCGAAGATATGCCAGCTTCCCTTGAAAAGATCGTAGTTGTTTTAAGGTTTTGGGAGGCGGCATTTCTAAGATAGCTTTAATATTTTCCGGGTCGATTTCAATTCCACGATGTCGGACAACGAATCCTAAGAATTTCCGGAGGTGACGCCGAAGGCGCATTTTAAGGGATTCATCTTAAGGTTAAATTGTCTTAATCGTTCGAAAACAATTCTCAAATCATACGAGTGGTTTTCCTTTACTTTGCTTTTGATGACCACATCGTCCACGTAGCATTCGACTTGATTATGGATGAGATCATCAAAAATTCTTGTCATTGCTCTCACGGTAGGTTGCTCCTGTGTTCTTCAGTCCGAATGGCATCACTGTGTAGCAAAATACTCCGATCGGCGTTCTGAATGCTGTAAGCTTTTTATCTTCTGGAGCCATTTTTATCTGGTTGTATCCTGAAGATCCATCCATGAATGAAAATATTTCATGTGTCGAAGCAATGTCGATCATTAATTCTAGGATCGGTAGAGGGAATTCATCTTTTGGACATGCCTTATTTAAATCTCTGAAGTCCACACAAATTCTGATCTGACCATTCTTCTTTTTTACTGGCACCACATTGGCTAACCAAGTCGGGTATTGTTCTTCATGGACAAATTTAGCATCTATTAGCTTTTTAACTTCGGCTATGACTTGTTGTTCGATTTCTAGACGCATTCTTCTGGGACCTTGTCAGACTGGGACAGAAGTAGGATCCACTCCTAGCTTATGAACTGCGACCTCTGGAGCTAATCCTGGCATTTCATCGTAGTTCCAAGCAAAACAGTCTTTAAATTCCATTAATAACTTGATTATTTCTTCGGAGTCTTCTTTATCGAGTAAGGAGCTAACAAAGGTAGGTTTAGGCTCTTCGCTAGTACCTAAGTTAACTTCCGTTAACTCATCTATTGTAGATTTAATTTCTTCTTTGAATTCTGGTGGAGCGTCTCCAATTTGTAAATCTTCGAGTTCGTCTGTAGTTTCCATGCAGTTTTCATTAGATTCGCAAGTGACAACCAAGCAAAATTCAGTATCGTCAACTGATCCTACTGTGCCGAATCCGAGACCATACTTTGAATTGGGTGGACGGCCGGAATTATTCCATAATTTTTCAAAATGTTGTGATTGGCCTTTTGTCCATTGTCGAGGTAAGAAACCACGTTGAATTAAATTTTGAACACAGGGAGAGTACCACTCGAAAGGTAATTCCATTAATTCGATGAAGTGACATCTTCAAATTGTACATTATTTTCAGTTTTGGAGGAAGAAGTACCACGGTAGAATTTGATTGGCTTTGCACCGCCACTACGTACCTCTTTGACCACCATACCCTCGATCTTGTTAGAATGGATCGGAGTTAGGGTCATAGTATGTACGTAGTGGTTAATCTTCTCGTACATTGATTTGTATTCTTCATTCTTTTCATCTTCGAGGGAGATCTTGAATTGCGGCTTCTTCCGACTTATCGGTGCTGCTTCTTGCTTGATTTCTTTTTCTTCTTCGAACTATCTTCCCGATCAACATTGATGGCTGGTTTCCTCGTCCAAGCTGTCCTAGCGTCTCTACCACGGCCTCGTCTCCGGCCTCGACCTCGGATGCGAGTTGTGGAGAAACCTTCACCATCTCGCCGTAAGGGAGTGGTGAGTGGCTGTTGGACTAGAACTTCGGAGTTCTTCGTTGTCTCGAACTTTCTTTGCTTCATTTGTTACGGTATCTCCGGAGAAGATTGTTTTCTTCGGTGGTGCATAATAAGCTGCGTCTTCATGGATTCCAATCTCATGTACGGAGAATGGTTGCAAGTCACCTTTGATGCATTGTTCCCCTCCATCGTAGTATTTGATGCAACGATGTAGAGATGATGGTACCATCCTGTTTTCATGTATCCATGGTCGGCCCGTAGAGCATTGAACGATGTTTCGAATCAATTATGTGAAATTTTGCGGTTGTCTTTGCTAAGTCACCGGTCTTCATTAGTAGCGTTATTGACCCGAGGGCTCTTTCTCCTTTACGGTTGAATCCTCTTAATAACATTTTGTCGGCTTCCGGCTCGCGAGCATCGATTTCCAAATATGCTAGTGTCCAGAAGACTCATTATATTTATTGATGCTCTCGGATCCACCAATACTACGGAGAGCGTAAACTTCCCAATTGTAAGCTGAAATGTACAACGGTCGGTTGTGGTACCGCTATCCCAAGTAGAAGGTCATTGTCCGTGAAGGTAACACCTCGTTGTTCCTTTAACGAGCAAGCCTCATCTAAGGAATCTCCAGACCATTTGAGCTAAGCAAATTTCGGATCAAGTAAGGCCTTGATCAGAGCTTCTCTCATCTCCTTTGATAAGATGAGAGCGTCGTAGATGCTCAGTTTGGCCGGTAGTTTCCTAAGATGGGCTAGCACGTTATAGTCCACTTTATTTTCATGTGTCTCGGCTTCTTCTCGAATGGGTATTTCTTCTGCTGGGGTTGGTTCTTCTTGAACAACCACCTGCTTTCCTTTATCCTTTGGACCCATTCTCGGAGGTAGAACTCTTCCACTTCTTAAGTTGACTTCGTCAATTTCTTCGAATCTAGTGTTGAGCTTGCTTGGTGTTTCTTCTCGAATCGGAACGACGGGCCCTTCCGGATTAGCTTCGAGTGCGAAGGCTCTAACTCTATTGTGATCTGGAGCTCCTCGAAACTCGCAGATAGATTCGTTGCTTGTTGAACTCTCGTAGCCTCCTTGATGGATGTCTTCTTCGTTATTTTGATCGTCGAGATTGTGTATGATTTGAGAATTGTCGTTGGTATCGAAATCGATGTCCGGATTGTCGCTAGTTACGTAATCGTTAGAAACGGTCAAAAGTAGCCAACGCCATCACCCTTATCATTATATGATCCCACTGAAGTGAGCGGATAATCATACGAGTCGAGAGGTTCGAGGATTTCTCCCCGAATCGAAACAACTATCCTAGGATAAGCGGCCCCTAGTCCAGCCTTAGGAGTCTCGGTCCTCTCTTCTTCGTCGATCTTCTTCTTCTCTTCGATCGTCTCTGTTGAGGTGGTTCTTCTATCGCGAGTGATAGTGCCGACTTAACGGGTCTCGAACTACGAATTGAAGCTCGCACCGAAGCGGTTTGGATCTTTGTCTAAAATCTTTTTCGAAGACCTTGTCCAAGCGGTAGTCCATCCATCGTCGGTCGTATAGGGATCTATCGGAATGATGGGATCGATTGAGATAACATTGACGGAACCTCCTTTACGGGGTTCCTTCATGTACTCCTTCGGGATCGTTATATTCCCTTTCCGAAGGTTGTCATTGAGCCAACTTTTGAAGGTAATGCAATCTTCTA